>JAJPUD010010636.1:11056-56257 GCA_023553655.1 Myrmecobius fasciatus | reverse complement strand
TCAGTGAATTGTTGTCTTTTTCCAATTCACCAATTTTGTTTTTCAGTTCACCATTTTTATTTTCCAGTGAATTGGTGATTTTTTCCAATTCACCAATTTTGTTTTTCAGTGAACTGTTTTCTTTTTCCAATTCACCAGTCCTATTTTCCAGTTTTTGATATTTCTGTTGCCCTGATCTCAATTTATTTCCCCATTCTTCTTCTAGCTCTCTTTTGAGATTCTTAATGCAATCATCCAGGTAAGCCTTCTGAAAGGGAGACCAACTTAAGTCTGCCTTTGTGGCTTCATCTGGGATTGTTTTCATAATGTCAGGATCTGGGGACTGTTCTATTTTTTCTCCGTAAAAGCTTTCTATGGTGAGAGCTCTCTTCTGCTTCTTGCTCATGATTTAAAGTTGGGATAGTGGTCAAAAGCCGAGAAAACTGCAACAATTTATATTTGCCCTGGGGCAGTTTGCCGAGCTGACTTCCGGTCTGAGGCTGGTCGGGCTAGATTCGCACCAGGACCACGTTTTCAGCTGTTCTCATCCACCCCCTTCCAAAGGCAGATCTGCCAAAGCACCTGCCCGCAAGCAGAGCAAAGTGGCCCAGGCGTCTCCCAGGGGCTTCCTGGGTGCCCAAAATCCGCCCCTCTATCGCAGCCCTGACTTCCGCCCCGGCTGGAGTGCGATCGCGACCAGAGGCCGATTTCCCCTGAGGCTAACCTTCTCCGGAGTTCTTTCAAGGTAGATCTTTTATAGAAGTGCGTTGTAGTCCAAATGCTTGGCGAGGACCTCACTCGGAAACCAGTTTTAAGGCTTACTTTGTCTGGGTTGGGGGAATGTCGGAGGGAGTTCACAGAGAAAGCTGTCCGCAGTTCGCCATCTTGGCTCCGCCCTCCATAAGGGTTAATGTTGAAGAATTACCCATACATATGTTTTGCAAATATAAAGTTTTAATTAAAAAAATAGCACACTACTTCAGTATCTTTTTCAAGAAAACCATGAAGAGATCATGGAGAACTGTACATAATTAAAATGAGTGAAAAAAATATGAGACACAGACAAGCCATTACAAATAAATCATTGCATTTATAAAGAAGAAAAAAAATATCCAATAAGACTGAAGAAGTAGGCTGGAGCCAAATTAGGAAAAACTTTGACTTCATTCAGAGGCAAAAGGGCAATGAAACTCTTAGAACAGAGGAATGGTGGAGTCAGATGGATTCAGGGAATGTCACTTTGGCTGCTGTTCGGGTGTTGGTTGGAGAGAAAAGAAACCAGAAGAATGGAGATCAGTTTGGTGGCTATTGCCAGTGTCCAGACAAAAGGTGATAAAGCTATGAAATTTGGCAATGGTCCTTTATTTGAAAGAATGGTATAGAAGATGCTGTTAATGCCCTAACTTGGCAACTAATTGGACATAGCTGGTATGGGAGAATAAAAGGTATATTCTATTATTGTAACATTCCTCAAGAAGTTTACCTTTTACTTTGTTGAGGAGGAATGGCAATATTATTACAAACAAATAAATATAAAATAAATGCATAGTGATTTGTTTGGAGGATATACAGAAACTGTGCCTATGTTCTAAATCTGGGTGACTGTAAGAATATTTGTGTCCTTGGCAGATAATAAGGAAGTTAAGATGAAGGGTAGATTGGCACAAAAGACAGTGAATTCAGTTTAGGACATATTTAATTTCAGATATTTATCTGTAAAGACCTGAGTTCAAATGTGGTCTCACATAATTACTAGCTATGTGATTCTGGACTGGGCACTTAACCCTGTTTGCCTTAGTTTCCTCATTTTAGAATGTCTGGCGAAGATAATGATAAATCACTGCAGTGTCTTTGTCAAGAAAACTCAAATGACATCACAAAGGGTCAACGACTTCTGAAATGACTAAACCACAAAATAAGATACCCAATTAGGAATGCCCACAATACTGTTGTCTCATTTTTCTATTTATACCCTTAGAACAAAGCTCATTTGCCTTGCATTTTGAAGACTTTTTGATTAATTGATGTTAGATGAAGTTGGGAGAGATCAGGCATTGATATGTAGCTTGAGGAGTCCTCTCCATGGAGCTAATACTTTAACCCATAGGAACTAATGAAAACCTCATGAAAAAGAGTTTTGTGAGAGGAGAGGAGACTCTTGTACGAAGTATTGGGGTTGTAAAATTATTTGGCATCCTGGGACTAATAATCGAGGAAATGAAATCGAAAAGGAATGGCCAGGTAGGTAGGAGAACCATGATAACAGCATCACAAAAACTCAGAGAGGAGAATGTCAAGAGGAGAATAGGCAGTAGTGTCAATTTGGTAGAAATAATGAAGAATGAGGACTAAGAAAAAGTCAGTGAAGTTGGAAGTGAATAAAATCATGAATAACTCCTTGGAAAGAGCAATTTCAGTCACTTTGCTAGTTTAGAAACATAACATATAATTTAAAAGTCAATTTTATTTAGGCTAATTATGATTCAATCCAACATTCATGTACTTTCTACTATGTACCAGGCATGCTGCCAATTTGCTAATTATATTTGTTTTGCTTTCCTCCTCCAATATAGCTTGCTTTTGTGTGTGTTCTTCCATATTCTCCAGAATAAGGTGCATTTTATCTGTTTTTATATGGAAGGAAAAAAATAAGATAAATTGAATGTAGTGGCCTCTTTGTATATATCCTATGCATGCATTAAGTAATAGGATTCCCTCAATAAGAAATTGCAAGGCATTAGAGAGGAGTCTGGAATCTTTGAAGATAAGAGAAGAGAGAATACCAGATCTAGACTTTCTATAGTAAAACGTGCTTTTTTCCCTATCTTGACTAATAATGTTAGGATAGAATATTAGGCAGCAGAAAACATTGGTCTAAAAACACATTGTATTTCATATGATAAAATCAAAGAGTTTGTTTTTTAGAGAGAAAAGACTTTTCTATAAAAGGATGCAACTTGCACCTATCTCACAAGTTGTTATTGTTTTGTGGTCATTATTTAGGAGTTTTCTTAATTATGTAATTGAGAACTACATCAGATAAATTTTTGTGTAGTTCTTAGCTACTTTTGTATGTATTTACAATGTAGTCTTCCACATAATATATATCCACTGATTTTATTGTTTGTTTGTAAAGATCAAATACATATATAAATATAAGGACTTTCCCCAATTGACCTTAAGTTCCAGTGACATTATATATGAAGCCACATGTAAGTTGTGCACCATCCAAAGCATTCATGGCACTCCTTGGAAACCAGAAATGAAATATAAATATCATTGGGAGAAAGAATAGACAAAAGTCACTCAAGATCATTCCCACTCTTGTCTTGGGGAATTTTAATCTGACTTTTTACATGGTCTAGTTCACTCCTTCTGGTGGCTCCCCACTCCTGGGAGTTTTTTTTTTTAATTAATGACCAGTTTTGCATTATTACAACTTTATTGGATTAGCTCAATCCAATGCAGAACTCACAAATTCAAGATATAGGTGAACTTCATACTTTCAGGGATAGTGGGTGTATATCATCATGATATTCAGCTGTTATTCATTATTAAAAGATGTACACTTATGTTTTAAATTATAAACATTTTAATTTAAAATCAAATACTCTACTGTGGCTTGTAAATTCATAGTATTGTTGACTTTATATATAGGATTGATGAAAATGGAGTAGTTATGTGTCATGTAGTTCTTTAATTTGGGATTTTTAAATGGTGTGCTCTTTTGTGTAATTTTTTTTTAATTTGTAAATAAAATATAGATTGCTTATAATGGCACTGGCAAAATACTTGGAAATTGGACATTTTAGATAACATCCTAATATGTTTAAGGCTCCACGATTCACTATTCTGGTAAGAAGAGATAATTACCCATGTAGATCCACATTTTCCATAGTCTCACACTCTTACAATTTTTGTTATTACTGCAATTTTTAAAGTTGAATAGCATAGTTGAGGTTAAACTAAAATCTGTTTGCTTCTCACAAAGTTGCTTCTAAAGGAATATAGATATCCATAGTCTGGGTTTGAATTAAACAAAGAAAACTCAATTTTAATAGCTACTTAGAAATACTCAATTTAGTGATTTAGAAAAGTTCTTTTTGATGTAATATTAATTACTATCTTTAATCAATTAGCAAATCTCTTAAATTCATAGGATATTTTATAGATTGAGATTTTTTTTATAAAGGTAAAAGATATGATCACTGTTCTCAAGAGATATCCATTCTAGTTTTTAATTAACTAGTGATAAATACTTATTAAGTTATTATTACATGACAAATGGCTTTTAGAACAAACAAAATAGTTTCTTTTCCCAGAGTTCCTATGCTAAAGAGGACAACTATCATATATAGACCAATCTAACTGTAGTGAGAACCATCCTATGTATGACATGCTAGGTACTGATAAAAAAAATTAAAAAGAGAAGGGCCTTGTAGTTTAGATTTTTGGGGGTCATGTGTATTAAAATAATAATGCAAATAATATAAAAATTAAAAATATCCAAGTTGTGGTGTCTTCCAGAGAAAGGGATAATTTATTTCTGTTATCAAAACTAATTAAAAGAGATCACATTTTTCTCATTAGATTTGCTTGTTTTTTGAATATCCCTATCTTGACTATCATTTTTCCTGTGAAGAAAGAATGAAATCCTTGAGTCCTTTATATCTGCTTCTGTTTTTTCATTCCACATATCTAATCAATCACTTCATCTTGTCAATCTTTTCCCTTTAATATCTTTGAGACCTGTCTTTCTGCAATTCCTGCCAATATCATCCTAGTTTTTAGGTCTACACTTTGCTTATATAGTAAAACCCTAAGCTATGGTTATGCCTCTCCTCTTCTCCTCTCTCATCTGTACTCCTTGCCACCTGGCATCATTGACAGCTATGGTCTTCATCCCTGAACAAGTAAGAGACATCTCCCCAGACTTTTATATCACAATACAGTTTTCCTTAGAAATATTATATAAATTTAAAATGAAAAAGTCAAATCTAGTGCTAATATTATAGCACACATTAGATAGACATCTTTTTAAATGGAAACATTATTTTTTATATTATTATTACTAATAATGACAGTTGACATTTAGTATTATATATTTCTACATATAAACATACCCATGACAACAAATATGTTCATAAGTTCATATGTCATGTGTTTATATATATGATATATTGGACATATGCAAAATGTTTTTATATTAGATATATACACAATAATTATATATTAAATATATTAGGCATTATCTATTTACATACACACATATATACACACAAATGAACAAGTATATGTATTTGCATTCACATAGAAGCATACATATCCATAAGCCAAACTTGCATAAAACTGCACTAAGACTTTAGAAACATCCTATATACATACATACATATATATGTATGTATATGTGTAAATGAAATCATTATTTGTACCTCATAACAGCTCTAAAAGGTAATTATTACAGGCACTGTTATTCCCATTCTAAAAATGATAAAACTGAACTCAGAGAGCTTACCAGTGCATCCCTACCATGAAAATGAGGAATAGGAATCAAACCATCTCTCAGTGGATTTTACTCTCCATAATCTTTCCACTATACATCATTCTGTTCCAAATTTTCTCTACCTGCAAAAGAAGAGAATGAAATAGGTCTGTACAGTCTCTTACAACTCTGACATTCTAGGGAAATATTTTATAAGGATAAGATGATGATACCTACATGATCAGGTAAAATTTTTATAGAGAAATGATTAGCTCTGTCATAGATGTAAAGGGTAGTTGCAAAAAAAAATGCCTCCTCTTTTTGTCCTCCAGTCTTTTACCTGCCTACATACACATCAAATATTTTTGACTTGCTGAGCCCTGGCTGTAAACAAGGTGACAAGACTGTTTGCTTGTAGGAAACTGTAGCAATAGATAGTGCTGAAATGCAGAATTTAAGAATCTGGAAATCCCAAATCCCAAATCTGGAATCCCAAATAGAACTAAATTGATATTAGAAGCAAATGTAACCACAACCTTTACAAAAGTATTATTTACAGAACTGAATGAAAGGATGATCTTGACATATTTGTTGTCTGGAAAGGAATCATAGCTAAGCACAGATACAGAGCAATCACTACCAGTTGGTTTGGATAAAATGTACTCCCATCATCTCTCTATTTCATATCTTGTATTTATCATTCTCCTCTACCCTCACCATGTGACCATGACCAATTTCTGTACCATCTAAGTTCAGGGCATTATATCAGGGAGACTCAAGACCTTAATATATTTCTTTTAGTGGCATTGTCCATGTAACAGTCACATTGTTTCTGCTAAAATTCTCCTTGACTCCAGAGAATAATTTTTTTTTAGTATCCCTAACCCATTTTAAGCATATAATAATAATATTGTTTATTATCAAATAATACTATCATTTTAATTACTGACATAAATGCTTGTTATATAACCATATATAACATTTAGTCACATTATTAATTGATATATTATAATTGTTATCAAAATTATAATAATGACAGTGAATGTTTATCTAGTGCCTACTAAATCCCAGACACTCTGCTAAGCACTTGATGCTCACAACACTGGGAAGTGGATACCATTATTATTCCTACTTTATGGATACAGAAATTGAGGCAAACAGAAATTAAGTTACTTGCCCAAAGTCACATAGCTTCTAAGTGTTAGAGATCAGATTTGAACTCAGGTCTTAACTGGCTTTGGGATTGGTACTCCAGTCACCACCACCACATCACCACCACAATATCAATAACAATAACAATAATGATAACAAAATTATATAATTTTTGATGGTGATGATTTGCCTTAGGTGATAGGTACAGAAATAAGTTTTCATCTCAGGTTCATTTCATCCCAATTTAATATTATTATTTATAGAACTATGTAAATGAATTCACTAACTTCTATTTCTTAATTCCCTTCCCTCTGCCAATCACTCTCCTCATTGCTGATTATTGCAAGACAAAATTGTAAAGTTCCTATCAAAGTTTATATACTACTATGTTGTCCCTGTGGTCACACAATGTGTGTCAGAGTAAGGCTCTGAAAGAGATTCTTAGTGGTCTATCTAGGACAATACACTGTATTATTGATGAAACAGTTACGGTAAAGCATGGCTAAATATCTTATTTATTTTGGGGAGTGATTAGACTCTGCTGGTGGTTCAATGAACAGAGTAAGACCTGAGTTCTAATCCAGCTTCAGATACTTAGTAGCTGTGTGACCTTGAAAAAGTCCTTTAAATTCTGCCTCAGTTTCCTCAACTACAAAAATGGATATTAATAATACCTACCTCACAGAATTGTTGTAAATATTAAATAAGATATTTGTAAAAAAAAAAAAGTCTTTAGCACAGTGTGTGGAATAAAATGGGATCTATGTAAATGTTTATTCCCTTATTGTTCTTGATATACACTGAGATACATTTATATTTGTCATACATATTGATGTTGCTGCTTTGTTGTATGCCTATAGATTATATATCTGTTTTAATAGGCAAGTACTTGTGAATGAGCAGCTAAGTCAGATTGTGGCCCCAATATCAAAACCAGGTTGCTCCAAGACCTTTGGTCTAGCCATACACAAAATATTTTATACATAATTAATTTTAGGGCCACAGACTGAGGGCAAGAGGAAGTACCTTTAGAAATCAAGGACATCACATTAGTTTAAGTAGAGCAAAATGACATTTTCTGGGATTCCAAAAGGACTTTCTTTTTAGTCATAGTTTTCATTTTCACAGATGACTTTACTGCTAAGTCTTATATGAGTTTATTCAGAGTCATATTTGAGCAACCAAATTGCATCCTGATTTCCTACTTCAGAGTGAGATTTTCATGTTTCTTATTCTCATTGGCATTTAGTACATACAGATAGATCTTCAACGAAATAAAATCTCTGCTGTGCCTAATATTCTAAGAATGATATGATAGGCAAGAAGAAATGTATTTTGAATTTGTTATATACATTTAAATGTATATGTATATTTGCTGGTGTGCATGTGTGTGTGTTTGTATGTATTCTACATTGTTCAATGGATAGAGCATAAAGAGTTTGAAATCAGGAACTCATCTTCCTAAATTCAAATTTGGCCTCAAACACTTACTAAGTGGTTGACCATGAGCATGTCACTTAATCATATTTGCCTTAGCTCCTCCTCTGCAAAAAGAACTAGAGAAGAAAAGGACTAACTACTCTAGTATCTTAGACAAGAAAATACTAAATGAAGTCCTCTAGGACCTCTTTAGAGTTGGACATTACTGAAAAGTGACTGAACAATATACCCAGAAATACACAGACATGCATATATATATACACACATGTATATATTTTATACACATGCACACATGTCTGTGTGTCTATATACATATATATGTGTGTATGTATTTGTATATATGTGTAGGAAACCTTTTAATGAGCATAATTCCAAAGAGATTTACTAGCCCATCTTAACTACAGAATATCATAGTAGCTGATAACTGGTTTACTGGAGGATCTTGTAGAATAAATTATGAAAATGGCTATGAATTATAAGAAAAGTTGCTGAATTCAGAACTTGACATTCTGTGTTTTCATAGTCAATGAGAACAGGATGGAAGGACATTGGCATTGAACTTATGAGCTTCCCTGATTAAAAAAAAAGTTCCATTTTAATAACTGACTTTTTTTTCTTTTTGCTGTCATAAATATTGCATAGAGAATTTTTTTAAGTCCATGCAGCATTTTATTCACAGCATCAAAGGATCTTTCTGGTTATCCTTCCTGATTTTACAGTTCAGAAATCTGTGGTCCACGAATGAAAGTAAATAATGGAAATAACACAACCATTTTTTGGCAAAGCTAGAACTAGAACACAGATCTTCTTGTTTTTTTTGGCTTAGTTTCCTACATTATGGCTACTTCATTTAAGAAGTTGAAAGTCTGAAGTGTTAAGAGTGATGGGCTCAAACTATATATCCTTCTTCCCTACCCCTTTACAACCATCTCTTATCCATTTCCTCTTTCTATTTCTTCCTTTCCTCTTTCTCCTACCTTTTTTTCCTTCTCCCTCTTTTCTTTTCCAATCTTCCCTCTTTTCATTTCTACTTCATTTCTTTTCCCCTTACAATGTTTGTCTTTCTCCCTTTTCTTTCCCTTTCTTTCCTCTATTACCAATTTCCTTCCCCTCTCTTTCCCTTTCCATTTTACTTTCTTCAAAAAAGGAATTTATGCTTTAATATTTAGCAACTGGGAAACATTTAAGTTTCAAATGTGGTAGGACAAGGAATCTGATAGTAATGAGAAAATCAGGAAACCTTAGGTCACTGAATATTTAAACAGCAAAAGATGAATATTAAGGAGATTACTGAATAATACTATTATTACAATTTTAATTCATTTTCAAAAATCACTTTGCAATTCACTAAGTGATATTCTTGGAACCCAGTGAGAGAGTTATTTTAATAGTTATTATCCCCATTTTATATAACGTACCCAGTCAACACTTAGACCCATAATTTCTAACTGTAAAGTTGTTTGCTTTCTTTCCATAAAACCAAAATCTTTCTCATTAGTCATTAAAAGACTAAAATATTCAGTTTTGTTATAGTTTTATCCTGAAAGTTTTAGCAATAAGCTTTCCTCATCATGTTATTTGAAAATTTCAAATGAAGTAGTCTTTTAAATATAAATGTAGCAAATCAGGCACACATGAAACAACTCACTAACATTCTACAATATAATTACTGAGACTTCCCTCTCTAGCTACAATGCATTAAATTTTTTAAAGCGAAATATTCAGAATATTTGAATTTTCCCTTTGTAAAAGGAATCCTATCAGAATTTTCTTTTGACAGTCAAGGTTTATAAGCAGAGGCAGGCAGATTTTTGAAGGCTATTGGAAACAGTGACCTTGCTTCCACTCTTCCTTCCTTTTACCCATATTTAGTAACTGTGTCTTCCTGGTGTGTTATTCTGCTCAAAGGAAAACTTGTGAAGGTTAAGGTTAACACATTAGTCAGCCTCACCTATTCCAATATCTTTTAACTATCCATACACAGAAAGGTGGAGATTTGCTGGAGGCAATGACTTCATGGCTAAGCTTCCACTTTGGAATGTGTCATGATCTCAGGGAGGCTGAGTCAGCCCTTCTGTATTGGGAGGTAAAAAGGGAATGTCAAATAATGTCCTGTGTGCAGATCTTTGAAACCAAGACTACAGCTCATCTGTACAGGATATAAAATTTTACTGTATTATACACATTCAAATACTCCCCAAAACGAAGTGAACATTTGGCAGAAATTGATACCAACTCCTGTCATTTTACATTTGAAAATGTAAAATTTTTAACGTTAAAAAATAAATTCTATACCAGATAAGCCATTTCAGCACTTAAATTTTGATGTATTATTTGAAAACGTATTACATTGTATGAGGTGCTGAGGACTGATCAACCTCATTCCTTATGGAACTTAAAGTCTGGTTGCGGAGAACTACATAATTGTGGCATGACCTCTAGGCAGGTGATAGCATGTGCAGGAAGGATGCATACTTTTTTTTTTTTTTTTTTTTTTTTTTTTGCTTTTTGCTGAGGCAATTGGGGTTAAGTGACTTGCCCAGGGTCACACAGCTAGGGAATGTTAAGTGTCTGAGACCAAATTTGAACTCAGGTCCTCCTGACTTCAGGGCTGGTGCTCTATCCACTGCGCCACCTAGCTGCCCCAAGGATGCATACTTTATAGACTTCTCCAATTAATAATAAAGTGCTACATAAACAACTATACCTTGCACCCAATTTCATACCCTAGTTGCTTCAAGTCTACAGAAAAGTAGGCTGTCAACATAACAATAAATGAACGAAGAAGTGAGTCAATAACTGGTCTGGGTTGTTTCAACATAAAGACACCAATATAAAACTATATTATAGCATAAAACAGAGTTAGGATTCACAGCCTAAATGTTGTTTGCTGACTGAGAACGGTTGCTTTCATTTCACTCCTATTCCCATTTTGAGGGTCTCTTCTATTTTTTCTTGGTCCTCTATTCACAGTCTTACACAAGCAATTCATACTGTACTCACTTGGATTGTACTCCCTAAATCCACAAAAAAGACAATAAAAAGGATTTTTGTTACAACATAGTTCCTGTTCCATGTAGAGAAAAATATTCATATTAGCATTACTAGTAATGAAAAAGAACTGAAAGCCTACTCTCTATATATCAATTGGATAATATCCAAACAAACTGTAACAAATCAATGTAATAAAATCTTACTATGCTATATAGCATGTCAAATATGATAAATTCAGAAAAGTATGGAAAGACTTTCATGAACTGATGCAAAGTGAAGCAACCAGAGGCAAGGAAACAATATACTTAACAACTACAAAGTAATAAATGGACACAATCTAAAATGAATGTTGAAAAATTAAGAAGAATCAGCTTGCCTTTCCCAGAAGGAGAGGGGACAACATACTACCTCCAATTGTCTGCAGATATGGGAAATGGAGGTGGAATATTGTATGTAATATCACCTTTATTTTTTTAGTCTCCTAATTTTGATTTGTTAATCAACTTTGTTGAAAGTATTTTCCTCTTCATCTTTTTTTAGAATTATTTGTTATAAAGGATGGCTATCACGAGATGGGAGAAAGAATAGAATAAAAATTAGGTGATTTAACAACAAAATAAGTCAAAGTTTTATTAAGAAAAAAAAATCACTCCTTAGGACATTGAAACCAATTGCCTCAAGCTGGCAGTCTCTCTTTCCCCAAGTTATAAAAGGAATAAAGAAAGGACTTACACATTTGGATTTCTTTTTAGCTATTACAAAGTTGTATCATTAAAAAAAAAAGTATGATAAGTTTGTCTTCCTTCTGCCTCATTACCTGATGTAGTTCTTAAAA
The DNA here is from genome assembly GCA_023553655.1 of Myrmecobius fasciatus. NCBI lineage: Eukaryota > Metazoa > Chordata > Mammalia > Dasyuromorphia > Myrmecobiidae > Myrmecobius > Myrmecobius fasciatus. The sequence continues at coordinate 44,375 of JAJPUD010010636.1, read as the reverse complement.
TAATATGTCTACTGTAGAATTCATCTCTGCCCCAGTTCTTGAATGGATGGAATTGCATTAACTCCTACACTAGTAGTCTACCTTTAGCATCTCTCTTCTAGTTTTGATTTTATTCATGGTTGATTCTAACCAGAGTCCCAGGCTCTGACAAGTATGAGAGGGTAGCAGTGGTGTAGACAAAAATGTTAGTCTGAGCACTGCTCTGATCTCATTTTAAGTGGTGAGCACAGTACACAATCAAACATTTAATTATACCATCCTTAATTTAGATTCTTCCTTATTCTCTACCCCAGTCTCATGACAGGAAATTTCTTTAAAGGCAAAGGAAAAAGGAAATTCATAGATTTGGGGAAATATATCCATGCATGTATTTTTCCTGCCTTGTTTATTGTCTCAATGACTTATTATTTCATTCAGATTAAACTTCTGTGAGGGGAAGGAACTATAAGAAACACCTGCTTCATGTTTAAAACAACAAGTTGTTTTAACATTCAGAGAAGGGAAATGAATTAGTCTTTAGAACTTGGAGAAAGCCTCACAAAGGAATTCATACACAAGTTGGATACTGAAGAAAGAACAGGATTAGATAAATGGAGGGAAAGGAGTAAAGGAGATTGAGGCTGAATGAATGTTTTCCATAAGAGAGACAAATATAGAAAACCCTGATGGGACAGAATTTTCCTATTAAGAAGAAGTAGGACAATTTTGGTTCAATAGCATGTGATCAGAGTATGCGGGGCCTTGAAAACCAGGCAGTTGAATTTCAATTTGATGTGGTAATTTTTAAGCTTCCTGAGCAAAGGAATGATGTGATGGAAAACAAAGTGTAATATTCACTTATTCATTAAATAAAACATTTTGAAGAATATGTTTTTATTTTGTTCAATTTAACATTATTTTTAACATTCATTTTTTTTTAATTTTGAATTTTGAATTCTCTCTTTTTTCCCCTCCTATGACACTTTTTGAAAAAGCAAACAATATGATATCAATTAAGTATGTGAAGTCATGCAAAACATATTTTTACATTAGCCATTTGACATTTATTAAGATCCTAATGTGTATAAATTATTTAGATATGTGCAACAAAATTGAAGAATTCCTATCCTCAAGGAACTTGAATTCTACCAAAGTAAGCATAGCCCTGCTGTAGATAAACATCTAAAATAAGTGGGTGTCACAAAAGTCTTAGAGCTGTTTTACATTATTAAAAAGTTTGGGGCTACCCTGAATATATGGAACAAATATGAAGCAATTTAAGAGATAAAATGCTAATAAATGGTGCAAATAGAAAAGGTATTAAGTAAAAGATTATTCTGAATTTGAATGCTGAAGAAAGTTTTGGATTCTTAAGGGGTAGAAATGAAAAAGGAGAGTATTCCAGATATGGGATATAGGCTTTTTTGAAGGCTCAGAGGAAGGAGTTGGGTTGTAGTGTATGGGAAATGGAAATTAGTCTAGTTTCCTGGGAAATTTAGTCTATGAAAGAAAATAATTTGAAAAAAAATCTGGAAAAGTGATATGGAGTCAATTTGTGAATGTATTGTTTTAAATGCCAAGTGGAAAAGATTGAATTTAATAATCGAGACAGGCCACAGGGAGTCATCAAGGCTCCTAAAACAAGGGAGTGATATAGTTATAACAGAATGGATTGAAGCAAGAGGCAAGAAAAATTGGTGTCAGAGAGGAAGATGCCTCAAACATATACTTACAAATTATTAAGGTTTTGGACAAGGTTGATTGCTAACAATGGGATAGAAATACTGAATCTGAAAAATACAAAAAGAAAAGAAAGAATATAGAATTAAGGAATGAAGAAGAGGAAAGACTTTATAATATTTTCAAGGAAATATTTTGAAATTTGAAATAGTAGTATCAGTGATCAAAGTGACATTTAGTTTGTATGTGTGTGTATATATATGTCATATATCTTTATATTTTTAAAACATACATATACATGCAAAATATCATATGAATAATATATAGCATATACTGTATGTAGTATTTAGTAAGTATATAATATATATGTGAATATATGCATACACATATATATAAACACATACACTCATATATAAAAGTAGCTTTGGCCTGTGGAATCATTATTGTGTATGTTATATGTAGATATATGCACACACATATACATATATGTATATATATACATATGGATATTATATAATATACACATATATAAATTTAGTGGGCATCAGGTTTTAAATATTAGTATCTGGAAATGATGGTGAAGATACCTGAGTGAAAATGCCTAAATAATGTTTGGCAGTATAGAGCCAGACCACAAGTAATGGGCCAGAGATTGGGATTCAGATTTGAAAGCTATTCTTAGAATTGATAGTTATAAACAGGGCAAGAAATATTGAAAGTCAGCCTAGAAGTTAAACTTGGATAACATCAATATAAGAAAAAGCAAAAGCAGAGGCAGCAAAAGAGACAGGAAAATAGTGAATGAGCATAGTAAGATAGCCTGGGGAACATCTACAATCCAACGATAATGACAAGACAGAAAAGGAAATGGGAAGCAGTTGGCAAGATATAAGAACTGCCAGAACAGTTCAATATAATTACATAGAAAAAAGGAGGATTTAAAGTGATCAGCAGTGTCAGATGACAGGTTAAAAATGTTTAGTGGAGGCCACTGGATTTGGTAAAAAAAAAAATTTGTATCTAAGGTTTTCAGTACTTCTAGAGGGATGTAATAGAATCAAGATTATAAAATGTTAAGAAGAATGAAGGAAGTTCTTGGACTAAACATGATTTGTCTGACTTAAATCAAAATGATTAAAGTTATCCTTACTGGCTGTTTGAACCTTCAGGTAATTTATTCGATTTCTCCTTTCCCTACAACAGAATGAGGTGGTGAATAGGTGATGATCTTTGCCATGAAAGATCACTTAGCATAGTGTCTACCTCAAAGTAGATGATTAAGAAATGATAGGAAAGACTTGCATATTTTGGAGTATTTAAGAAAAATGGAGAGGAAAAAGAAGAGAGAAAGGAATAGGGACAAGGAGAGACAGACACACACACACAGAGAGAGACACAGAGAGAAACAAGAGACAAAGACAAAGAGGGAGAGACAAAGAGATGGAGAACAGAGATAGAGGCAGAAAGACAGAGACAGATACAAACAGAAAAAGATAAAGATTTAGAGACAGAGATAGAAGCCTAGAGAGATCTAAAATGATCTAGTACAAGTAAGTTTATAACAAAAAAAGCTTTAATCATCTTTGTTAAAAATGACATCTGCACATTTGAATGAATGAATGAATGATAGCTTTTTCCCCCTCTTCTACTATGAGAATCAATCCAATTTCAGCAGAAGTGCTACAAGTTTCATTATTGAGTATTAAACCTTGCAATTTTTGATAAAATATTGATAATGAGATTTTTGGCCCTTCCATTCTTTCTCAGAATCAAATAAATCTAGACAATGTCTTCTCTGTGTTATATTCCAGCTCTGTTAAATATCATATCTCAAAGGTTCTGCGTGTATATAGTCATCGTTGACAAACAATAATAAATACCATGAGCTTGATAAATCTATATTGCTATTAACCTCTCACATGCATCTCTACTTAGATGGTTCCTGTGGATAAATATGAGCAAACTAAATAAAATGCTTATTTGTTAAGCCATCTTTTCAAGATTTACTTTTGTGTTTAGAAGTAACTGTGGTAAACTTAATGAGGTGGTAAATGAGTTCCATTATCATCAAGATGTATCATGGCTTCTCTAAGATAGCCTTCATATTATAAAGTTTATATTCAAAGTGCATGATATTGTTATGCTCTGAGAATTTACTTAAAGCCTATAACAATTATCAAATGACATTTGTTCTCATTTGGGGTAATTGAAATCAACCCAACCTTTCATTGATTTTATTTATAAAATCACAATCATGTCCCAAGTCATAGTACTCTTAGATTCCCTTAATATTAATTTTTTTTTAAATTCGAGCAATGGAATCTTATCTTTAAAGATGGAAAAGATGTCAGAGGCTATCTAGTCCAAACCCTCTATTTTAGCAAAGAATAAACTAAACTCTATAAAGTTAAATAAAAGATCAAAAATCATCTATATAGTAAGCATCAGAGATCCATTTCAAACTAGGTCCCCTGAACTAAGAAACAACACCCTTTTTACTGTATCATTTTGTTTTCATCATTGATGGTACCTTCAGTAATGCATAATTACTTTGTATAAAAGTAATTCTCTACACAATCCCAGTTTGTAAGTTTCATGAAGACCAGGACTCATCTTATTCCATAGCACCAAGCAAAGTATGTCAATAGTAGGCCCTATTAAATATGTTATTAAATATATGTTGAATCCTGAATGATCACATATATAAATATGGGATAAATTACATATATTGGCACTGATTGCTAGTTGAGTAACTAAGATATCTAATAGGATAGAAAGGCTTTGAAACTGTTTCTTATTTTTCAAGTAAATTGACTTTGATTTTGTTCTTCTTGAATAACTAATTGTAATCACATTTCTCCTTTAAAAAGCCCAGTGAATTTAAATCTGAGGTATTATTTTCCCAGAGCTTAGATTTTTGATGGACTACAGAATTTAAAGTTTACCATTCCTACTTTATTTTGAAAACTTTCATCTTAGTTATTAACTACCATCTTGTATCAAGTAAATGAAATGTTACTTGATAGAAACTAACTATATTGCATATGCTCCTTATATTTGTAGAATAATGAAATGATTTTTGGGAGGGGAAGTTTGTAAAATAACTTTGCAGATTGCTCTTGATTCTCAGAAAGCATGAATATTTATGGCTGCTTGAAAAATACATACCATTCAAAGATACTCTGCAGAATTAAATTTAAATTCATCTATGAAATTCTGAATCTGTGTAGTAACTTATTAGTGCTATTCTTGAGTCGCTATCTTTTGTAATACTAAAGAGAATCAGAAACTTAGAAAAATCTTACTTTGTCTTTTGGCTGTGTGTCAGATTTTAGCATTTGAGTGATAGCAAATCAGAGATTAGATTAAAGACTGAAAAATGATAGCTTTTGTACTGATTGCCAACGTTATAAGCAATCATGATTATTTTTAAAATCTCATATTTATATGAAAGTCTTTTGTAAAAAAAACACTTTCTCAGTTTTGTTTAATTTGTTTAATTAATAACAGTATAAGGTAGTATCACAAAACCGAAATTTGGAGATTCTGTTTGGGTTGGTATTGTTTGTTAACTCTTGAATAGAAAGCAAAATGGCACCATAGAATGTACTACCATAGAAATTGGAAGATCTGACTTTAAATGCTGCTTTATATACTTCTTGTTGTATGTCTTTGGACATGTCACTTAACTTGTCTGCCTCAGTTATTTTTATTTCTAAAATGGGGAAATAGTAATACCTATCTCCCAAGGGTTTTGTTAGGATCAAATGAGATAATATTTATTTAACTCTTTGCAAATCTCAAATCACTACAAAATCATAGCTGTTATTATCAACATTATTGTTTGTTATTTTTCAGTTGTTTCAGTTCTGTCTGAATGTGATTCCCATTTGTTTTTCTTTCACAAATTTTTTAGTGTTTTTCCTTATTTCCAAGGTTTGTCACACATAATAAGTTTCTGAGGCCTCTTTTGAACTCAGCTCATTCTATCATTACCCTCTTTTATTCACATTAGCATGAATATTATTTTACAGATGAAGACATTTAGAACTGATAAAATTAAGTAATTTTGCTGCTTACATAATTATTGATTAAGAAATCTAGGCCTTGAAACCTGGGAAAGATACTGCTATCTTTCAGCTAAATCCTCCACGATCATTTGTTAAATGCTGTATAAAGAGGAACATTTCAGTGTTTAAAAAGATATACAATTGAAGTAAAATATGGTCCCTTCTACCATAGTGTTGAAATCTATTTAAGACATGAATAGAAATGGCTATAAAACACAACATTACAGATATTAGATTTTAACTCATTGTCCTTTAGATAACTGCAAAATAAAATGAAATGATGTGATTGATGGACAAGAATTCAGCAGGGCAATTGAGGGTTTTGATAACTCTTACCCTCAGGGAGTTTATAGCCTAATGTGGAGGATGACAGCAACATAAATAGTAAGAGATGCAAGAGAAAATTTCAAAACAAAGCTCTATATTATGACCTAGATTAATGTTGGGATAATTGTGGGTAAGCTATGGCGAAGAATCAGATCATTATAATATAAACTGCTCTAGTCCTTATTTTGTGTAGGACCTTAAATTAATTAAAGCATTCTCTTTAACAGTCTGATGAAATACATAAAAGAAGTGTCAGTTGGGTTTTTTTCATTTTTCTTTTTGAAACATGCATATGTGTATATGTGTGTGGGGTGAGGGGAGACATAGGTGTGTATTAAGAATGGACTTGTTATTTCATCAGAGGAATCAGCTCTCATCAAAGGAAATTAATCACCTACTTTTCAACTTACATTCTTAGAGTTGCTTGGGACTACCAAGAAATTAAAGGATTATATAACTGGTATGTTTCCAAGATGGGATTTTGTATCCAGGTCATCTTAATTTCAAGAACCATAAATTTTCTATTTGCTATGCTCCCTGACTCTCAGTATATATGCTTTCTTTTAACAAATTGCAAAGGGAAAACTCACATTCAGAGAATTTTAATAATTTACTCATGGTTTCACAACTAGTAAGGATTAGAGGAGATTTGAAGAGAAGGAATTCAATTCTAAGCCCAACATTCATTTTACTACGGCCTTGGAAAAATGAAATAATGAATTCCACTCTTGTGGCATTTTTATTTTTTAAATTTCTACTGCCACTGAACTAAATATTTTTGGTTCATTTGTTCAATGAGTATTAAGAGGTTTTAAAAAGTGTCACTCCTTTTTTTTATTAAAGCTTTTTATCACTCTTAAAAGCGCTCTAAAATAGGGAGAATTTACTGTGATAAGTGATCATATCCTTAAGCTGAGAAAGCTGGTCAGTCTCCTGTAGAGCATTTGGTTTATTATTGGAAATGGATATCTAAAAATGTTCACACAAAGCAAAATTTCAAGCAAAATCAGTCTGCAGCCTAAATTTATATAATAATGAATATTCATGTTCCTAGTTGGTGCTCAAAAACATACATTTCCACAATTTTTCAAAGAATAAAAATGGAGGATGAGTCAAAAGGCAAAGGGAGGCAAAAAGTGAAGTATATAATGTGGACAAAGATAAACTACATGCAAGAAGGGGCATACTTTCTTTTTTTTTTAAACTAGAAAATGCATAATCAGAAAAGGAGACATGGGATTATTATATGAAGTGGTCAGTGATAAAAGGATTCAAGAATCCAAAAGATGGAAGGAATGATGAGACCATCCAGTTAGTCACCATTTGCTAAGTATCTCTTTTGTGCCAGGCATTTGTACCAAGTGCTGGATATTTAAAAAAAGGAAAGGAAAGGAAAGAGGAAAGGAAAAGGAAAAAGGAAAGGAAAAGAAAGGAAAACACAATAACAACAACTCTCTTTGCCTTCAAGGAAATCGTATTCTAATAATCAACATTTCCATGTCCTTCAACCAGGCCTCAGATGGTATGATCTCAAGCCACATCATCCTGATCATGTACTTCTTATGCACCCCAGGTTCTTAAATATGAGATTTGAAACTGACCCCAAAGCTCTAGATGTTGCTTAATTGGGATAAAATATGGAAAGATCATTCCTAGTTTTACATATTATATATTTCTTAATCTTAGTATCTTTCTTTTAGGCCACATCACAGTATTGATTCATTTTGCATATTCAGTTTACATGAATTCCCAGGAATCCTCATACCTTTTATGGATAACATTCTAGCTATAACTCATCAGTATTATGTTTTGAAAGGTGATTTTTCAACCCAATTTCAACCCAAATTTACCCTTAATAAATTTCATTGTATTTGATTTAGAGCAGGATTCTATTCAATTAAGCTTTTTTCTAGTTTCTCATTCTCCTTGCCTCTCTCCCTCTCCTCCACTGATGAAATGGACAGTCCATCAGGGGAGCTCCTATCCCTGAAAAGTGTGCGTGTGTGTGTGTGTATGTGTGTGTGTGTGTACACAAAATACAGTGAAATTTAATAAGGATAAATTTGAAGGTTTTTTATTTTTAAATTACATTTATATATATTTATGCTTTAAATAAACATTGCTTTATGAATCATTTTGAGAGAGAAAAATCAGAACAAAAGGGAAAAACTATGGAAGATTAAAAAAAAAAAAACAGAAAAAAAAAAGAAGTGAACATAGCACATGTTGCTTTACATTCTAATCTCCAAAGTTCCTTTTTTGAATGCAGATAGCATTTTCTATCCAAAGTCTATTGGAATTACCTTGGATCAGTTGAACCACTGGGAAGAAGCAAGTCTTTCATAATTAATCATTGTACATTCTTGCTATTACTGCATGCAATGTATTCCTAGTTCTGCTTGTTTCGCTCAGCATCAGTTCATATCAATCTTTCCAGGCCTTTCTAAAATCAGTTCATTGATTATTTTTATAGAACAATAATATTCCATTATCTTCATATACCATAACTTGTTCAGCCATTCCCCCATTGATAGGCATCTACTCATTTTCCAATTCTTTGCTTCCACAAAAAGATCCATTACAAACATTTTTGTAAGTGTGAATCCTTTTCCCTCTCTTATGGTATCTTTGGCAAATTTGAAGTTTTACTCCAGGGTTGAAAAATCACACATACAAACATCTATACATACACATCATATAAACATTTCATGGGTATCTCTGTGTGTAAAACACATATATGTGCATACCTGTATGCATACAGTACATATACATACATATGCATCTATAAATACATATCCATACAAACATACATATATGTGTATATGTACATGGCGTATGTATGTGTCTGTGTGCCTCTGGTGTGTTGGATGAATCTTATGAAAGAATCTAGAAAATTTATGGGAAGGTATGTGAAAAAGACATAGCATCAAAAAAAAGGAAAGATGAGTTGCAAATTTTGAAGTGACTACCCACAGTGATAAAATTAGATAATTATTTAATTATTAAAGCAATCTATTTGTAACTGAAACAATTGTTTTTCAATATTTGAAACAGTGTTATCACTTTAAAAAAATTATTGATTTTCTAATATGATGCTAAATATCATGGTATTTTTTGATATACACATATATGAATGTTTGTTGCCCTTTCTTTTCTTTCAGTGTGTCCCATTTTAAATTTCACTAAGCCTTCCTTAATTAATGTAAGATAAATAAAGGAAAAATTTGACTCATTCCTTACCAAAAATGTAAGAAAATCTTCAAAAGTTGCTGTTTTTATCAAAAAATTTTTTTCCAAATTTGATAAAAGCTTCATTTTTGTATAATCATTACATCAAACACATAGTAAGTAAATAAGTGAAGCTTAATTGTTTGATTTTGATTTCAAAGAACAGCATTTCCAAAGATTTTCAGCCATAGAGATCCTTCCTTTCTTAATTCTATAATAAAACAAAGTCAATTTTTTCATCCTCTTTAAATTACAGTTATTTTTCTCCCACAAAATGGCAAGCTTGACAGACATAGACATGGATAGTTTGGTTATATTCAGTGAACATTTATATGATATGTTTGGTTTTCTTTACTCTTGGATGTGTGACTACTCTTGTTCTCACAACAGAGAGAGTAAAGTCACTGGCTCTTCCATTTCAAAGATTATGGGTTAGGTTCAAATTGACATTCCAAGTTAACTAAATTTGATGGTATAAACCTGTATCATGAAACCATCCTACACCATTGACAATGAGCTATCTATGCCACAAAACCAAAATGGGAATAAGAACTTCCATCATAAGTATATCTCGCACAATTGGGAAGAGATGTTATTCTTTCATGATGACAGGCCTTGTGAAAGACAACTGTATATTTCTTAACAAGAAAATGGTTCCTACATTCTAAAGCTAAAGGACAAGTAATGGACAGCATAGGAGATAGACCAAAGAGTTCAGTGTCAATTCAATTTCACTTGCATGGAGCAGAAAATGACCTATTCTTCTAATCAAAAGACCTCCATATCTCAGTATATGACTTTATTAATTAGTTTTTATGCTCTTATCCAGAAATTCCTTATATAGTGACCAACTTTCTAATGAGTTTATATACGTGATGATAGATATGTAGTCTGTCATTGTGTTCTTATTGAAAGTATGTCCTTGGTATCACCAAAGAATATACTTCTTTGCTATAGTTTGCTGGTCACCTGCACAACAATGTTAGGTATCAGAACAGAAAAATTTTTGGAAATATGGGTAAGGCGAAAGGAAGGTCAATCAAAAATTGAACTGAAAGATAAAATGTACCTACTTTGCAATTTTAATTCAAGATGGCACCAATTACAAATTACCATGATGATAATGATGAAAGCTTTTGTTTTATAATAATTTACACAGATTGTTACACACAGTCCTCAAGGAAAATATTATAGGTCAGAGAGACTGGGTGAATTGTCCATGATCACACATCTAAATAAGATTAAAGATGAAATTTAGTCCCCCAGTTTCCAAGTTCAATGTACTTTTAACAAAGTAAAATTGAATATTGCACTTCCTAGTCTTTGTATTTTTCGCCCCTCTGGCAATGGTGAGTGAAAAGCAAGGAACAGGGAAAGATTAATATTAAATAAATGTAATAAGATATTTTCGCTTATTGGGGTTAATGTGAGAAATCTGGGCATGCTGGAAAAAATGCAGTGAAGAAAGTATTGCTTCTTTAATAGCATAGTATGAATAATGTATAGTCATTCAACTCAGATCACTTTCCCACTTACAAGTGAGTCTGCAGTCCTTTGTTCTGTGACATTAACACATCGACATTCTTAAGTTGTTATTTAAGAAAATATCAGAAATATTAAACATCTTTCCAGAAATATTTTTAATGTATTACCAGATGGGAGAACATTTCTCCAGTCCAAGAATATAAAATTTATGACTCATTTTTATCTCTGGTTTTCCACTGTAAAGAATGGGTGTCAGCTTCCTATGTAATTTTGATTTGTTTATCCAGCAGTTTTGTTTGTCCATGCTGTTTTCCCTGTGCCAGTTGTGGTCAATATTTGGTTTCCATAAAAGGTATGAGTTTTCTTTGAGGCTATCTTTTCTTGCCATTGCCAAACCCACAACTGATGCACCATTACTTGGACTTTTGTTCCTAATTTAAACTTGGCATAGGTCTTCTTTTGGTGTAAAACATGAAACAAACGCCATTTTTACATGGAAGCTGGGGAGAAAACTATTTCTTTGATATTTTTGAGTGCAGAGGAAAGTTCTTTGTGTTACTTTAAGAGAAAAAATAAATCAACTGGGCCACCCAACTTCCTCTGTGTTTTATTTTATGCAGTTAAGAACATTATTCTAAGAAGGGACTCAGTTTTCCCCCAGAAAGCTAAAGAAGTCTACAAAAAATTCTGATATCCCTTTCAATTCTGAATTTCTAAGAATCTGTATTTAATTAATCTTATTATATTGTTTATGAATGGTATCTTAGAAGCCTTGACACATTGTCAAAGTGAACATTTTACTCAACCTTTCTTGGACTCAGTTTTCTAATCTGTAAAATGATAAGGTGTAGTCTGTTTTGGTCTTACTATTAATTGTTAAGGGATGATAGCAATCTTCTTGCCAGTACATTAAGATCTCATTTTGGCAGCAAGTTTGAGGCCACCAAATTGGAAGGATGCATAAAGTCGGTGCTAGAAGACTTTTGAGGTCAGTACTTAAAACAGGCAGAGATTACCATGGATTTCCCAACTCTGTTCTATACAGCAGTGACTTTACCTTTTGTCTCTCGGGACACTGCATAACTAGGACCCTCTATGGCCTCTACTATGTTACAATTAAAATTTATAAGCACTTTAAATTATAGGATATATGTTTATGAGTCAATAAGTTACGACTAATGCTTTTATTGTAATTTTTCTATTGGATCCCTACCCTATTCCCTAGGTTATAAAATATATCCAAAAACAAAAAAAACTAGCAGATCAGTTTTTGATGAGTATGAGGGATGAAGAAGTAGCAATGGCTGAATTCAGCAACAGCAAACTATGTTCAGCTGCAATTGTGTTGACAGATTTTTGGAAGGGATGCGTGTGTGTGTGTGTGTGTGTGTGTGTGTGTGTTCCTTTGACTTCAATGCCTATTATTTTTTAAGGATAATCTCTTGGTCTCAACATTGCCTACATTGGCAGTTTTTGTTGATTAGGTCATGATGTAGGGAATGATGATAACAGTACAAATGGATACTCCTGCTTTCTATTTCCATCTCCTTGCCACAGTCTTAGATCTAGGCAAAGAGGAGACAGAACCACATGCTATTGTCATGCAGCATTGGAACAATTGTTTCTTTAAGAAAAAGAAGCAGTGTGAGCTTGTAAACATTTTGGAAACAAATTACACATCTTATAAGAAGTAGCTTTATGATGGAAGGTAATTCATTTTTATTACATAATAAAAATGCATGGGATAATTTTCAAAGGAGAACTGATGGAAGAAAATGGTGTTGTTATTCTTCTAAAAAAGACCAGGGTGATATAGTAAGACAATTTAGCTTTTTGGGAACTCAAATTGATTTACATCAATCAGAGAATAAACCAAGGACAGCTTTTGAAGGTAGGAGTCAACTTAGGTGAATTATGAATGCTGAATTAGAATGATCTGTGATTTTTGTCCTTCACTTAGAATAATGCATTTGTAGGAACCCCCACTCCTAATTCCAATTGCAATTCATCTCTTGACTGCATCAAGAATTGAGCATGACAGAAAAGTATGAGTGGGTTGTGATTTCATCCTTGGAGGCTGTCCCCTATTGATCACATCTGAAATTGATCAAAGTAAATTAATTTTATAGATAAGTCAGGATTAAAAATTCCTTTATTAATCCATTATCCAGATATCTATGCTCAAAGCACTGTGATAAACAATGGAAGAGATAAAAAAAAAGATATACTTCCTTTGCTCAAGGATTACATTTTATTGGGAGAAGTATACTTCATGTATAAGTTGTTATGATAAAATGCAAAATATATTTGAGGTAAGCGAAATCCACATACTTTAAGAAAATATTGGAAGGGAAAAATATTTTCACTTTGGCCTTGACAGGAGAGAAAGACTCCAAATTTGGATATAAGGAAGAAGTACATTTGGGAACTGTCTGAATGCATAAATACCAGAATTACTATGTTCAATTTAGAGGATAGGTACTTGTCTAATTTGTGTGGAATATAGAATGCATGAAGGGTTATAATGTGAAATGCTCTGGAAAGCTTGATTTTAACTAATTTTGGAGGGCCTTAGCTGAGATGCCACAGAATTTGTATATTATTCTGGAAACCACTGATAGTTTTGAGAGTAGAGAAATAACATGTTTAGACTGCGTCTTGGAAATCTTTGTTTTGATTGAAGAGTTTATTAGTGAGCAGACATAGCAAATTATACATATTTTTCAGTAGAAGGTAAGAGTAATAAAACTTAAAAAAATCAGTAAATAGAAATTTGCAATAGATGTCTTTTGAGATTATTCTTAAACATGTATAGTTGTAACAGACAATTTTGGCATTTTGAACTTCCTAGTCAGTATCCAGGAAGCAACTAATATATTCATATTGATATTATTCATATGTAACATATAAATACAATACTAAGTATAAGACATAATACGTATATATTTGTACATCATATTCATTTTCGGCCTTTTTGGTTTCATAAAATGGAAGACTACTTAGGAATCTACAAATTCCTAATGTATCTAAATTCCTGTGCTCAGTAATTCCAGAAAGACTTTACATGAAACTGTGTAGTTTGTGATTGTGAAACTTCATGTAAGATAAATAAAGATATCCTTATATACCTATATGACATTGCTGAAGATTATGTAAAGTTCATCTCTGGCCTTTTCTTTGAGATGTGGTGTTTCTGGAATGATTTGTTATGATATTCCAACAGTGTTATTATTCTTTTATTTGCTTCCTACCTATGGTTTTTTTTTTTTGAGATATCTAAAGTTTGGAAATCAAATGGCAGTGGGATGATGAGGAGAAATATATGAAAATAAGTCAGAGGGGGTAATCAGTGAGAATGGGTTCTACTAAATAGTCTTTGATGTTCCCTTTATCACTTAAATTCTAGGATTCTTTGAGGATCTGCAACAAAAGGATGAATGGCAAGATGGAGTTTGAATAATTTGGGAATTAAAAAAAATTTCTTCAATAGAATTTAAACTCTGAGGGCAGAGCATTAAACTCTCTGCTTTTAAATTTGTATCTCTAACACTTAGCCTAGTGTCTGGAATATAGTGGATACTTAATAAATAAATATAGAGTTGATTCATTTATAGAATGATTTTATTATATTGGCCAAGAAAAGAAGTGAAAGCAAAAAAATAAGACTGAAATAAAGAAGGTGTTGTGAAATAATCCTTAGCTTAAGAATTTAGAAAAGGAGAGTTGGGAGTAAAGAGACAAAAAAATGAGAAATAAAAAATAATGATTATAAGAATGTGCTGGCACAGTTTATGTATGTTGGTACCTATATGCAGAAAACAATTTATATTAAAATGTGACTATTTTCACTTTTTCAGTTAAAACTAGTCATAGATGGAAATTTTGGTATAGGACTAATTATAAAAAAACAATAACATTGTCTGAATTTTAAAATTTTGTTCATTAACAATCATATCAATGGCTTATCTCACAAATGTTTGAATGTAAAGTTTTAAAGTCAGTAGCAAATTACAAATTTAGTTTAATTGTTTCTTAATTTAAAAAAAACAGTAGGCAATTACAGCTGAAAAACATACAGGTAAAGAGGAAAGTTCATTCAGAGGAGCAACAGGAATAGTCTACATAGAAAATAAATGGGCACTCTTTCTGAAGAAACACAATGAGAGAAATATGAAATAATTGCCTTATATTGGACATTGGAAAATAACAACACAATGAATAATGTTATGTTTGACTTCATATTGGGCAATGCACAAAAGAATAGACTTTCAAGGTAAAATTAAGGGCACTGTGTTGGAATTTTCCATTATTTTGTTATTCAGTTTTAAGTTTCTATCAGAAATACAGGGGTTTTTTTAAGCTTTTTATTTGTATAACATATGTAAGGGTAGTTCCCCAGCATTGATCTTTACAAAGCTTTCCATTACAAATTTTACCCCCAGTCCCCTCCCCTTCCCTAGATGGCAGGAAGTCCACTACATGTTAATAATGTTGAAATACTTGACAGGTTGTGCAAGAAAAATCCTATCTACAAGAAAAAAAAAAAGAAAATCAGAGAAAGGCAACACAATGCAAGCAAACATCAATAGAGATCATGAAAATGTTACATTGTAGTCCATATTTCATATCCCTCTCTCTGGGTGTATATGGTTTCCTTCAGTGAACGATTTTAACTGGTTTGAGACAATTCATTTTGCAGAGAACCATCTCCATCAGAATTGATCATCATGTAATACTGTTGTTGCTATGTATAATTAATAATCTCCTGGTTCTGCTCGTTTCACTCAACATCAGTTCATGCAAGTCTCTCCAGGCCTCTCTGAAATCGTCCTGCTGGTCGTTTCTTACAGAGCAATAATATTCCATAACATTCATATACCATAATTTATTCAGCCACTCTCCAATTGATGGGCATCCATTCAGTTTCCAGTTTCTAGCCACTACAAAAAGGGCTGCCACAAACATGTGGGTCCCTTTCCCTCCTCTAAGATCTCTTTAGGATATAAGCCCAATAGAAACACTGCTGGGTCGAAGGGAATGCACAGTTTGATAACTTTTTGAGCATAGCTTCAAATTGCTCTCCAGAATGGTTGGATCTGTTCGTTCACAGTTCCACCAACAATGTATTAGTGTCCCAGTTTTCCCACATCCCTTCCAACATTCATCGTTATCTTTTCCTGTCATTTTAGCCAATCTGACAGGTGTGTAGTGGTACCTCAGAGTTGTCTTAATTTGCATTTCTCTGATCAATAGTGATTTGGAGCAACTTTTCATATAACTAGAGATGGTTTTAATTTCATCATCTGAAAATTGTCTGTTCATATCCCTTGACCTCTTATCTATTGAAGGGGGGCTTTAATATGGGCCACCTTTAATATTAAGACAGTCGAGGTAGACAGAGGTTGTGACTTGGTTGTGTGACACAGTAAATATCTTAGGAGAGATTTGAACTTAGGCCTTAGAGATTTCAGGCTCTATGTTCAATACTCTGTGCTATATTAGTTGCTTCATAATGCTGATGAAAATTTTTGTAGTATTTAATTCACAGGGTTTCTGGAGACTCAAATGAAAAAATTTGTGAAATGTATATTACAAAATGTATAGCATCCTATAAACTTTAGTTATGATTGTTACTGATATTCCACAGGTCTACATGTATGAATATAGCAGTACAGTCAACAGAAAAATCCATACCTATACCTTTCCTTAGCATAATGGTCCTTTTAACAATAATCTTCATATAATGGTGCTAAATGATTGTAAATAATAGTATATACCATTTCAAAAATGGAAATAGACCAGAACATTATACAAGAAAAAGAATTAAGTGGCATAACATCAAAACAGAGAGTTGAAATAAGGTAAAAGATAAAACATTTTAAGTGTTTTCTTTTCTTTTTTTTTTTTAAAGAGTAATCATGCATATAACTCAAACCCAAGAGTTTCTTTGGAAATTACCATTGTTAACAAAGGCCACATATTTAAGAAAGGATGTTTACAGCATTTGGGTAAAATATTACTTATAGTAAAGCCTTTATTTCTTTCAATCTGGAATGAATAATTTGGCCATAAATTGACTTGAGAGCACAGTGATATTAACAATTTGTCATTAATCTACAATAGGTCTCCAAATAAGAAATATCAGCATCTATTTCACTTTTCTTTCTGACTTGGTTTGTTCTTAGCAGATTCTGGGGTTTTTCATAGCATTTCTACATTCTATCCACAGTCTCCATTCATGCTCAATGTAAACTAAGAGATTAACATGTATATTTAGCAGTGTTGAACAATGAAGATATGACACTTACCTCACAGAGTTTATAAACTGGTTAACTCATTTACCTTGAATCTTTTACCTGGAATACAGTAAATTAAACAACTTTGGAGGTACTTCATTTAGACTTGTTGAAAATTCAGTTGGTACCTGCATAATTATGACTGAGATGGAGTGAGAACTCTAAAAGACAACTGTGAAAATTGATTAAGGCTTCATCTACCTCAGAGTTGGAGTAGGCCTGAAGGTAGTCCTTGGGCATTGTCCCAAGGACATGCCTACTTCCCTTTCCTACTATTCTTCCAAGACATCATTCTCTTCCTCCCTCAATCAAATATGGGCAGCTATGTACTTATTGGCCAAAATTCAATTTCCTGGGTAGATTAGAATGTAAGACCCTCAGCCAATGATTTGAGGGTCAGTGGTGGGAGGGGTATTTGCATTAAGGATTATTTAAACTGCTGACCTTTCCCCAAAGTGCCTCTTCCTCTCTATTGCTTGTTCGGCTGGAAGGATGCCTACTTCTCATGAGAACATATAATAAACTTTTGTTTTGCTCTAGAGATATCTCCAGCTTTTTTTTAATTATTATTATATGATGATCACTCACCATTCTGAGCCACACAGATATTAAAAGTTCACTTAATTATTTTTGCCACTCAGAAGGAAATAAATGTATCTCCTTTTCCTGGGTTTATTAGGGTTTTATTGTGTTCACATATTTTTCTATGTTTAAAAAATTACTTATTATGAAATTTTAAAGTATCAAATCTATTACATTTGCTACTAATTGACAAAATCAAATTGTGTGTGTGAGAGAGAGAGAAAGAGAGAGAGAGGAAGAGAGAGAGAGAGAGAGGGAGAGAAAGGAAGAGAAAGAGAGAATGTGAGAGAGAGAGAGAGAGAGAGAGAGAGAGAGAGAGAGAGAGAAAGGAGAGGGAGACTTAAATGTTTACTTTTACATTGATTTGAATTATTCATCATGTTTTTATATACATATACATGCAAATATATGTGCATGCATAAACATACACACACATATATACATGCCGGAATATGAAAGATATTTATCTCAAATAAACAGTGAGCCTGGGGGCAGCTAGATAGTGCAGTACATGGAGCACTAGCCCTGAAGTCAGGAGGACCCGAGTTCAAATCTGATTTGAGACACTTAACACTTCCTAGGTGTGTGGCCCTGGGCAAGTCACTTAACCCCAATTGCCTCAGCAAAAATAAATAAATAAATAAATAAACAGTGAGCTGGTGGTAAACAGGAGGAAGACAGCAGACTGAATTAGTTTTTGGGAAAAAGCTTTGAAAACTCCCCTCCTGGGGCAGGGAAGTGGCACAGTGATAGAGCACCAACCCTGTGGTCTCCCACACTTAACACTTCCTGGCTGTGTGACCCTGGGCAAGCCACTTAACCCGAATTGCTTCAGAAAAAAAAAAAAAAAAGAAAGAAAGAAAGAAAGAAAGAAAGAAAGAAAGAAAGAAAGAAAGAAAGAAAGAAAGAAAAAAGAAAAGAAAACTGCCCTCCTCCTGCTTCCTCTTACAACAATAGCACTTTTTAGCACTAATATTAATCTGTTGCAGTGAAGTAGTGGGAAATAATGGAATACACCACAATATTCAAAGCTGAAGTAGAGTGGAATAAGTTAGTGATAAATCACTAAGGAAATGTGGTAAGTGTTACAAGATCTTGAAGTATAATTTTAATGAGAAAACTTTCAAATGGTGAGGATATCATAATTTTATTAACTAAACATGTATTCATCATATACTACATCTAGAAAAATTGGTTTTGTTTGCTAAAAACAACAATTCATGAGTCTTAGGGGGAAAAAAAATTTCAAACTAAAAAAAAAATCAATATTGAGAGTAACAGATTATCCTTACTTAGCATTTATCCAGTCCTTAATATTTCACTAACAACTTCTGGGCAACTGAAAAGGGTTATTGTGAAAATAAAATGAGATCTTGTTTTGGGAAAACACCTAGAAAATTACAAAATAGTAATTTTAAAAAATTTCCAAAGAGATTGAATAATCACTGCTATAATTTTTTTTGTGATGCCTTATTTTCTTTGCTGATATTTTTATTTTTTATTTTTATCTTAGTAGGCAATTTATCCACATCATGAGTAGCAAACATGTGTCTACTTTCTCCAGAAGTATTTGGAATTAGTGATAAAGAGGCAAATTTAGACTTGTTATAAGGTGAGACATCCTAATAGTTGAAAGCCATCAAAAAGTGATTGGGAGGTAGCATACATCCTCCCTTATTGTTAAATGATATTCAACTTTTTGTGATCACATTTGGGATTTTCATGGCAAAGGCACTGGAATGCTTTGCCATTTCTTTCTCTAGATTATTTTATAATTAAAGAAAGTAAGACAAAGAAAGTAAGATGACATATCTAGAATTACCCAGTTAATAAGTCTATAAGACCACATTTGAACTCAGGAAGATGAGTCTTCCTGACTCCAGATCTGGTACTCTATCTACCCTGCCATCTCACTGCCTTTATAGGCAGTCTTTAAACAAAGACTGGATAACCATTTATTGGTTGTTACATGATTCAGTTTATTGCTGTATTCTTTTTAACATTTGCTTCATATCTATAGAAATCTTGGGCAATTAATCTTTTCTTTTTCCCCTCCTCTGGACATAGTGAATCACCTCTTTTTTCCATCATGCATTTCCTTTAAAGTATATTTTATGCCATTTTAATCATCCAAAATTAAGTAATTAAGTTCTCAGCCACTATTTTATGTACTGAAGGTATCAAGATAAAAGAAAACAATATTTATTAAACACCAGCTATTAACCAGAAACCTCATTTGGTCTTCATGATAACCTTAGCAGAAGGGTGCTTTTATTATCACTCTTTCACATCTAAAGAAATTGAAACAGATAGAAATTAAGTGATTTGCCCAAAATGACAGCGCTAGTTGTGTATAGATCACAATTCGAATTCATGTCTTGTTAAGTACAAACCCAGGGCCTAAATCACTGAGACATGACCAGTCTCTGAGAATATAAGTACAACATATTTACGTGTATTTGTAAATAAATGCAAATAAATACAAAGTTATTAAATACAAGATATTCCAAAAGTCAATGCAGATTTAGAATTACCCTAAGACTTTTGGGATGTCCTTTAAAGCCATATTTTGAAAAGAAAGGTAATAACATTTGGTGATATTGAGGATGCTTTCACAGAGAAACGGATGCTTCTCTGTATTAGCATTTTCTGAGTGCAAGTCATAATTAGTGGTCACATACTCAACTCTACTAATATCTACTCTAATGCCTTCCTTTTGCCCTTTAGGTTACCACAATGGTCATTCTTCAGAGACAAGTTATACATTTCAAAGGATAATTGAAATTCTGAATTTTTCTAACTTGATGCACCTCGGGAGAATCCTGCTATTGTCACTTAGCACTCCCCTGATCCCTTAATAACAGTTTATACCAAAGAGTACTTCAAAGAGTATATTAGAAAGAATACTGAGCTTAAGTCACAGAAAGAACTAGGATTCAAATCCATGACCTGCCACTTATTACCTCTATGACTTTGGAAAATTATCTCTCTGGGTCTCAGTTTCCAAACTTGCAAAATGAGATAACTAAAACTAACTGGTCTCAGAGATTATTTCACTTCCAAATTTGTGGCTTCATGATCCTATTCCTTTTTCTGGTTTGTTGTGTGCAAGATGCCAGACGTATGGTACGTGTAAAAAATATTAGAGGAATTAGTAGCAATTATTTTGATGAAAATCTCACAGGAATTGTGTCCAAATTAGATTTTCAGAGGGAAAGAATCATTTAGGGAAGTGGGAAGAATGAGACAGAAGTTCCAAAAGAATAGTTTTCACATTGTATTTGGAAAAAGTAAATAGACCAATATGAAAAGAATCAAAGATTTGGATAGTGTGTTCATAAGTATATAGAAAGAGAAAATATATAGAAATACATAGAAAAATAGAAAATAAATTGAAATATATAGAAAATATAAAAAGTTGTTATATTCACATATGACTCTTTGGGACTCTATTCAGAGTTTTTTGGCAAATATATTAGAGTTTGCCATTTCCTTTTCCAGCGCATTTTACAGTTGAAGAAACAGAAATGACTTCTTTACAGTTTTGTAACTGTAGAGTAAGTATCTGAGACTAGATTTGAACTCAGAAGGAAGATATATCTTTCAAACATTAGGCTTGATAATCTATTCACTGTGGAGATGTATCAGAAATGAAAGGCATCAGATTGTGGGAGAAGTTGAATACCAAGCAAGTGAACATCACTTAGTAGACAACAGCAATCTAAAGGAAAAAATATTGAAGGAGTTTTTAAAGCAGACTGTGTCTTCACTTCCTTTTTCATGGCATGAGACTACATATTGAAGAATGTTTAATGATATTACAGGTAACTTGAAAAAACACCTGCCATTCATTACCTGATTGTCATTATTTTCATGTTGCCGACTGGGAAAGACATCCCTATTGGCATGAAATACCTGCTAATTCATTATTCTGTATTCATTTAACTTTTTATAATTATATGTCTGCAAAAAAAAATACATTGAATAACTTCGCGGAGTTGTATAGTAAGCAATAAATAGATGCTTGATGAATTAATTAACTCATTAGTCAGCATTGTAGTAACCAGCAAAATAATAATAGAATCGGGATTCCTTTGTCTCCCATTTAATATTTTCTGTAATCTTACAATATCCTACTTTTCAAATCTTAATGGTTACTATTTCCCATCTATTGTACAATCAAACTGTACCACACTTTGGTCCCTAATCTATTCTAAATTTTCTGACCTCTATGATTTCTTTAGGCTATTTCCCATTTGTGAATAAATTTGATCAAACGAGATATTTTTAAAAGCACTTGGCACAGTTTCCAGTATATAACAAGTGGTAAATAAATGCTTATTCTCTTTCTCCTTCTGCTTCATACCCTCAGCACCTGACATTCCTTTTTTTCTTTACCCACAAAATTCCTAATCTTCTCCAAAAGACCAACTTTTTACTCCAGGAAATTTTTCCTTATTTCCTAAGTATAATGACATATATTTGCTCAATTTTGCATAAGATTTTGTACACTTTGAGTTTATTTATCAAATATTATTTTTAATCATTATCTTAGGTTTCCTATTTCTTTGATAAATTTCATAGAGGTAGGGATTATGCCTTTTTAAAATGTACTATCTCTTCTAGTCATAGCCCAATTTTGTATACATGGTAGCCACTTAAAATATATGTTGAATTTGTAATTGAATTTAGAAGGCATTAAAATGTCCTCATGATAGAAATGATTGCTGTGCAACTGCCATTCATTTCTTCCTATTGAATATCATTTGCCTGTAACAGTTCCATTACTTAAAATATTTTATTTGTATTATAAGTAAATTAGAGGAACATAGTATAGTATACCTCTCAGACCTGTGGAGATGGAATAAATTTATGTCCAAAGAAGAACTGGAACTCTTAATTAAACACAAGATAGATAATTTTGACTATATGAAGTTAAAAAGTTTTTGTACAAACAAAACTAATGCAGACAAGATTAGGAGGGAAGCAATAAATTGGGAAATCATCTTTACATTTAAGGGTTCTGATAAAGGCCTCAATTCTAAAACATATAGAGAATTGTCTCATATTTATAAGAATTCAAGCCATTCTCCAATCAATAAATGGTCAAAGGAATGAACAGACAATTTTCAGATAATGAAATTAAAACTATTTCTAGTCATGGAAAGGTGCTCCAAATCACTATTGATCATAGAAATGCAAATTAAGACAACTCTGAAGTACTACTACACACCTGTCAAATTGACTAAGATGACAGGAAATGATAATGATGAATGTTGGCGGAGATGTGGGAAAACTGGGACACTGATACATTGTTGGTGGAACTGTGAACGGAGCCAACCATTCTGGAGAGCAATCTGGAACTATGCTCAAAAAGTTATCAAGATGTGCCTACCCTTTGACCCAGCAGTGTTTCTATTGGGCCTATATCCCAAAGAGATCTTAAAGGAAGGAAAGGGCCCCACATGTGCAAGAATATTTGTGGCAGCCCTTTTTGTAGTGACTAGAAACTGGAAACTGAATGGATGCTCATCAATTGGAGAATGGCTGAACAAATTATGTTATATGAATGTTATAGAATATTATTGTTCTGTAAGAAACGACCAGCAGGATGATTTCTGAGAGGCCTGGAGAGACTTGCATGAACTGATGCTGAGCGAAATGAGCAGAACCAGGAGGTCATTATACACAGCAACAACAATACTATATGATGATCAATTCTGATGGACATGGCTCTCTTCAACAATGAAATGTTTCAGACCAGTTCTAATTGTTCAGTAAAGAAAGCCATATATACCCAGAGAGAGGGGTATGATATTTTCAAGCTCTCTATTGATGTTTGCTTGCATTATGTTTCCTTTCTCTGATTTTTTTCTTGTAGATACAATTTTTCTTGCACAACAATAAGTGTGGAAATATGTATACATATATTCGATTTGTCAAGTATTTTAACATAATTAACATGTAGTGGAGATTTCCTACCATCTAGGGAAGGGTTGGGGACTGTGGGGGGGAGGATTTGTAACAGAAAGCTTTGTAAGGGTCAGTGTTGAAGAATTACCCATACATACCTTTTGCAAATAAAAAGTTTTAATTAAAAAATAAAAAATATATTTTATTTGTGTGTGTAGAGGTTATCTAAATAATTTAGTGAGATTATAATTTATTCTCTGAGTATTTTTATTCATCATAGTGGCAATCATAAAAAGACTACTAGAGTTTTGAGAAAGAAGACCTAGATTTGAGTCCTAACAACTTCTAGTCTCACTATACTTTTCTCAGTCATGGACATAATACTTGTTTTGTGTTATGGCAGAAACAAAAGTCTTTGTAAATTATCAAAATTTATATAAATGTTAGTTAATATCATTTATAAAATTAGAATAAAATTAGATGTTTATGGACCACAAAAATGCAATAGAAATAATTTGCATTTCAGATATTCTCTTCCTCCTCTGCTTTCACTGTGGCCATAGTATGTCAAAAAGAGGTTCCCAAAAAGAAGTAGAACAAAATTTTAGATAGGAGAAGGGACTTTTATGGCTCAGAAAAAAAGGAAACCAAACTAACAATGATTGAAGAATGGTCCTTTCTATCCCTTTGAATGGAAGTCATCCTAGTCTACATAAAAAAGATATTCTCCTACTACGTATAACATATTACACATTGTCTCATAAATCATATCACAGGGGGAGGAGCCAAGATGGTGGAGTGAAGACGTGACTCTCTGTGTCCTCCTCTAACCTTCTCTCAAATCAACAATAAAATAAGCCTCTGAACTGATCTTTAAGTCAACAAATCCAGAAATATTTGGACTATGAAACACTACTTGCAGTTACCTCTGAAGAACTTCATAGCAGGTCTGTTTCAGTTGGGCAGCGGGGTAAGCAGTTTGCTCGGTGTAGCTCCAGAACTGAGGGCAGCTCCAGAACAGAGGGCAGAGAACTGGGTGGACTCAGTTCAGTGTGGCAGAAACTCCAAACACCCAGGGAGTGTTTCTGAGGCACTCTGCCCTGATTGGGGGCAGGTGTTTTGGCAGATTTGCCTTTTATAAGGAGTAAGTTGGGCAAAGTCCCAGCCCCACTGGCCCAGCACCAGATGTTAATTAGTGAAATTCCTCCACGGCAAACTACCACAGCCTCTCTAGCTTTAAACAGACCCCAAACTTTCTAAAAAATGAGTAAGAAGCGGAAGAGAGCTCTCACTATAGACAGCTTTTATCGAGAGAAAGAAGGGCAGACCCCAGATCCTGAGGTTCCTCTAAGCAAAGCAACTCCAGAGGAAGCCATCAAGGGAGATATAACCTGGTCCTTCTTCCACAAGGCCTTCCTGGAAGATTGCATAAAGAACCTCAAAAGAACGCTGGATGATTAATGGGAAAATAAACTGAGATCAGTGCAAGAAGGATATAATGCCCTACAAGAAGGATATAATGCCCTGCAAAAGAGATATGAAAAAGACACCAATTTATTGAAAAACAAAATTGGTGAAGTGGAAAAAGTATGCAATGAACAAATGGGCCAGTTACAAAAGGAGCTTAAAAAGGTAACTGAAGAAAACAACACTTTAAAAATAAGAATTGAACAAATGCAAGTGAAAGTCTCAATAAGACTTCAAGAATCAGTCAAAGAAAAACAAAAAAATGAAATAATAGAAGAAAATATGAAATATCTCCTAGGAAAAACAACTGACTTGGAAAATAGATCTAGGAGAGACAATCTAAGGATTACTGGACTTCCTGAAAGCCATGATGAAAAAGAGAATCTAAACACTATCTTCCAGGAAATTCTGAAAGAAAACTGCCCTGAGGTTGTAGAATCAGAAGGCAAAATTGGCATTGAAAGAATTCACCAATCACCTCCTGAAAGAGACCCCAAAATTAAAACCCCAATGAATATCGTGGCTAAACCCCAGGACTATTGCACCAAAGAAACGATATTGCTAGCAACTAGAAAGAAACAATTCAAATACAGAGGATCTATAATTAGAATCACACACGATCTGTCAGCCTCCACATTGATGGATCGAAGGGCCTGGAACCAGATATTCCAAAAGGCAAAGGAACTTGGATTACAGCCAAGAATAACTTATCCAGCTAGAATGAGCATTATCCTTCATGGAAGAAGATGCTCATTTAATGATATAGGTGAATTTCACCTATTTCTAATGAAAAGAGCAGATCTGAACAAAAAAAAATTGACCTCTAAACACAGAACTCAAGAGAAGCATAAAAAGGCAAAAAGGAAAGGACTCTTGAGAACTTTATTTCTACTATGGGGATACTTAAAGATTGGGGGTATAATTTGATATTACTTCGATAATATGAAAAAGAAAACTAGAGGGGGAAAGGCTATCATACTGGGGGAAAGAGGGAAAAGGTGGTAAAATAAGGTTTAAAAAAAGGAGGTAAAAATAAGGTAAAATCTCATGAAAAGGCAAAGAAAACCTAATATAATTGAGGGAAAGAAGGGAAGGAGATGAGCATTGTGTAAATCTTATTCTCATCAGATTGGGCTCTAAAGGTGTATATCAGACACATTTGGTTTCACAGAGAAACTTGTCCTTCCTTATAAGGAAGTGGGAGGGAAAGGGGCGGGGGAAAAGGATAGACTAGTAGAAGGGAAATTAGAAGAATCAGGGGAAAGGAATTAAAAAAGGGGAGGAGCTCTAAAGGGGGAAGGATTGTTTGGGGGAGGGGATCATCAAAAGCAAAATACTGAGGAGGGGGTAAGGGAGAAAGGAGAAAGGAAAGGGAAAAACATAACTTGGGTAAATAAGATGGCAGGAAATTCAGAATTAGTTATTCTAACTGTGAATGTGAATGGGATGAACTCTCCCATAAAGCGGAAGCAGATAGCAGACTGGATTAAAAACTAGAATCGAACAATATGTTGTCTACAAGAAACACATCTAAAGCATAGTGACACATACAGAGTGAAGATAAAAGGCTGGAGCAGAACCTATTATGCTTCAGGTGAACAAAAAAAAAGCAGGAGTAGCAATCCTGATCTCAGATCAAGTAAAAGCCAAGATAGATCTAATCAAAAGAGATAAGGAAGGAAACTATATTTTATTAAAGGGTACCATAGATAATGTAGCCATATCAATACTAAATATATATGCACCAAGTGGTATAGCATCCAAATTCTTAGGGGAGAAATTAAGAGACATGCAAGGAGAAATAGACAGCCAAACTATACTAGTGGGGGATCTCCCTCTCAAAATTAGATAAATCAAACCACAAAATAAATGAGAAAGAAACTAGGGAGGTAAACAAAATGTTAGAAAAGTTAGGTATGATACATCTCTGGAGGAAATTGAATGGTGATACAAGGGAATATACTTTTTTTCTCAGGGGTTCATGGAACTTATACAAAAATTGATGCTGTGTTAGGGCATAAAAACCTCAAAATCAAATGCAGAAAAGCAGAAATAGCAAATGCATCCTTTTCAGATCATGATGCAATAAAACTCACATGTAATATAAGGCCAGGAGAAAATAGACCAAAAGTTAATTGGAAATTAAATAATATAAGTTTAAAGAATAAAGGAGTGAAAGAACAAATCATAGGCACAATCAATAATTTCATCCAGGAGAATGACAATAATGAGACTACATACCAAAATATGTGGGATATGGCCAAAGCGGTTATAAGAGGTAATTTTATATCTCTAGATGCTTACTTCCATAAAATAGAGAAAGAGAAGATCAATGAACTGGGCTTACAATTTAAAAAGCTAGAAAAAGAGCAAATTAAAAACCCTCAATTAAATACCAAATTGGAAATTCTGAAAATAAAAGGGGATATTAATAAAATTGAAAATACTGAATTAATAAATAAAACTAAGAGTTGGTTTTATGAAAAAACCAACAAAATAGATAAACCTCTAGTTAATTTAATTAGAAAAAGGAAAGAGGAAAATCAAATTGTTAGTCTCAAAAATGATAAGGAAGAGCTTTCCTCCAAT
Source organism: Myrmecobius fasciatus (assembly GCA_023553655.1). Lineage (NCBI taxonomy): Eukaryota > Metazoa > Chordata > Mammalia > Dasyuromorphia > Myrmecobiidae > Myrmecobius > Myrmecobius fasciatus. The sequence continues at coordinate 16,759 of JAJPUD010010636.1, read as the reverse complement.
GAAGAGGAAATTAGAGTAATAATTAGGAGTTACTTTGCCCAACTTTATGCCAATAAATTTGATCATCTAAATGAAATGGAGGACTATCTACAAAAATATAGACTACCCAGGTTAACAGAAGAGGAAATAAATTATTTAAATAGCCCCATATTAGAAAAAGAAATAGAACAACCTATTAACCAACTTCCTAAGAAAAAATCTCCAGGGCCAGATGGATTTACAAGTGAATTCTACTAAACATTCAAAGAACAATTAATTCCAATACTATACAAACTATTTGAAAAAGTAGGGAAAGAAAGTATACTACCAAATTCCTTCTATGATACCAATATGCTGCTGATAGCTAAACCAGGTAGGGTGAAAATAGAGAAAGAAAACTATAGACCAATCTCCCTAATGAATATTGATGCAAAAAATCTTTAATAAAATATTAGCAAAGAGATTACAGAAAATCATCCCCAGGATAATTCATCATGACCAAGTAGGATTTATACCAGGAATGCAGGGCTGCTTCAATATTAGGAAAACTATCAGCATAATCAATTATATTAATAACCAAAGTAACAAAAACCATATGATTATCTGAATAGATGCAGAAAAAGCATTTGATAAAATCCAACACCCATTCCTATTTAAAAACACTAGAGAGGAATAAATGGGCTTTTCCTTAAAATGATTAGGAGCACCTACTTAAAACCATCAGCAAGCATCATATGTAATGGAGACAAACTGGAAGCATTCCCAATAAAATCAGGAGTGAAACAAGACTGCCCACTGTCACCATTACTATTTAATATTGTATTAGAAATGTTAGCTTTGGCAATAAGAGAAGAAAAAGAGATAAAAGGAATTAGAGTAAGTAATGAAGAAACCAAATTATCACTCTTTGCAAATGACATGATGGTATACTTAGAGAACCCAAGAGACTCAACTAAAAAACTACTGGAAACAATTCACAACTTTAGCAAAGTTGCAGGATTCAAAATAAATCCACATAAATCATCAGCATTTTTATATATTACCAACAAAGTTCAGCAGCAAGAGATACAAAAAGAAATTCCATTCAAAATAATGGATGATAGTATACAATATTTTGAAATCTATCTGCCAAGGAAAAGTCAGAAACTATACGAACTAAACTACAAAATACTTTCCATACAAATAAAATCAGACCTAGTCAAGTGGAAAAACATTAAGTGCTCATGGGTAGGCTGAGCAAATATAATAAAAATAACAATACTACCCAAACTACGTATTTAATGCCTTACCAATCAAACTCCTAAGAAATTATTTTACAGATCTAGAAAAAATAGTAGCAAAGTTCATTTGGATGAACAAAAAGTCAAGAATTTCAAGGGAATTAATTTTTAAAAAAGGCAGATGAAGGTGGCCTTGCTGTAACAGATCTAAAGTTATATTATAAAGCAGCGGTCATCAAAACCATTTGGTACTGGCTGAGAAATAGAGCAGTCGATCAGTGGCATAGGATAGGATATCTGGACAAACTAGGCAATAACGATAGCAATTTAGTATTTGATAAACCCAAAGACCCCAGCTTTTTGGATAAGTACTCACTATTCGGCAAAAACTGCTGGGAAAATTGGAAACAAGTGTGGAAGAAATTAGGGCTTGACCCACCACATAGCAAGATAAGATCTAAATGAGTTCATGATCTAGATATAAAGAGTGATATGACAAGCAAATTAGAGGAACATAGGATAGTTTACCTCTCAGACCTGTGGAGATGGAATAAATTTATGTCCAAAGAAGATCTAAAACTCTTAATTGAACACCAGAAAGATAATTTTGATTATATTAAATTAAAAAGTTTCTGTACAAACAAAAATAATGCAGACAAGATAGGAGGGAAGCATCAAATTGGGAAATCAATCTTTACATTTAAGGTTTCTGATAAAGGTCTCATCTCTAAAATATATAAAGAATTGTCTCATATTCATAAGAATTCAAGCCACTCTTCAATAGATAAATGGTCAAGGGATATGACAGACAATTTTCAGATGATGAAATTAAAACCATTTCTAGGTGCTCCAAATCACTATTGATCAGAGAAATGCAAATTAAGACAACTCTGAGGTACCACTACACTCCTGTCAAATTGGCTAAAATAACAGGAAAAGATAATGATGAATGCTGGAGGGGATGTGGGGAAAACGGGACACTAATACATTTTTGGTAGAACTGTGAACAGATCCAACCATTCTGGAGAGCAATTTGGAGCTATGCTGAAAAAGTTATCAAACTGTGCATACCCTTTGACCCAGGCAGTGTTTCTATTGGGTTTATATCCCAAAGAGATCTTAAAGGAAGGAAAGGGACCTGCATGTGCAAGGATGTTTGTGGCAGCCCTTTTTGTAGTGGCTAGAAACTGGAAACTGAATGGATGCCCATCAATTGGAGAGTGGCTGAATAAGTTATCATATATGAATGTTATGGAATATTATTGTTCTGTAAGAAACAACCAGCAGGATGATTTCAGAGAGGCCTGGAGAGACTTGCATGAACTGATGCTGAGTGAAACGAGCAGAACCAGGAGATCATTATACACAGCAACAACAATATTATATGATGATCAATTCTTATGGACATGGCTCTCATCAACAATGAAATGTCTCAAACCAGTTCCAATTGTTCAGTGAAGAAAGCCATATGCACCCAAAGAGAGATATATGAAACGTGGACCACAACATATCATTTCCATGGTCTCTTTCAATGTTTGTTTGCATTGGGTTTCCTTTCTCAGATATTTTTTGTTCACGTAGATACGATTGTTCTTGCACAGCAAGATAAGTGTGGAAATATGTATACATATATTTGACTTGTCAAGTATTTTAATATAATTAACATATAGTGGACTTCCTGCCATCTAGGGGAGGGAAAGAGACTAGGGGGGAAAATTTGTATAACGGAAAGCTTTGTAAGGATCAATGTTGAGGAAATACCCATACATATGTTATGCAAATAAAAAGCTTTTATAAAATAAAATTAAAAAATAAATCATATCACATGTGATATATATACTATCTCACATTTTCTCATGTGGCTTCTCTTTCCTTATTTATTTCAAATGTAAAAGGTCTTGTTTGAGAATGAATTTGACATTTTGATTCCTCTAAGAAGGAATATCAAACACAGACTTTGTAGAAACTACTCCTTTACATGTATAAACTAATATGTCCAAAATAAAACTAATTATCACTTTCCCCAATCGCTCTATGATTTTGACTTTAAGAATATCATTGAGGCCATGACCATGTTCAATACACCCACAACTTTGGGATTGGGATTGGAAAGGGATATTTTATCTCTTCCTTATCCTCACCCTCACATCTTTATTAGCAAATTTTTCAATGTATACCCTTATTGCATAATTCCCAACCATCCCTTTATTTCTTTCCCAGAGCCACAGCCCTAATTCACACTCTCATTAGAACTGTTATTATAATCTTCTAGCTTGTCTCTTTGCCTCAAATCCCTCCCCATGCTAATTTCTTTACCACTAAGCTTCCAAGGTTATTTTTCTACTTCGTAGTTAATGACTCTACAAGTATACTATCAATGAGCTTTTGTGGGTTCCCCTTTCCTCCAGAATCAAAAATAAACTCCTTTGTCATTTAAATTTTTTTTTAAAAAAACCTATTTCCTTTTTATTGGAATAGTGGATTTGTTCTTTGCTATTAAACTCAGAATTGTCCTATTTACATTTCTATCTTTAATGGGGTAGATCAGTTTGTCCTGAAATTGAATCAATGTAGGGAATTTCCCCAAAATAAGCTCTGTCAACCAATGCAGATAACCAACTATTCTCTAGCTTGTAGTCCAAAAATTGTTTAGGACACCAAGAAGTTAAATGAGTTACCTAGGATGACACAATCAAATATGTGTTAGATAAGATTTTGAATTTCAGTTTTCCTGATTCAGAAGCCAAAATTCTAGTTAGTATTCAATGGTTACTTTCTTTAATATACTTTTTTTTCTTTAATATACTTTTTAAAGAAATATACTTTATGTTCACTATTGGTTGACAAGTCACACTGATGATGTTATAGAGAAAATCTCCAATGACTGAATCTGGACACCTACTTTGTAATCAGATATATGTAATTTCTTTCTGCGATTATTATAGACATTCTTTTGGGCAGTGAGTGTTTCACTTTTGTTTGTATATACTTGTGATCTTTTATATAATAAATACTTAATAAATGCTTGTTTTTTAAAAAAAAATTAATTGTTTTAATTTTAATTTAGGGAATAAAGCAAGTAGTTCCATAACAGCACAATAAAAAAGGTGACTATATGTGAACTATCAAATCTAATATGTATAACTTGCTATACCTTTCAAATATACAACAAAATTATCATGTAAATATCTTCCCTTCTGCCCCTCTGCTGACCTACAGAAAGCTCCCATTAGATATCAGTTTGTTCTTTGGATTCAGATGATTAATTAATTGTTGAATAGAATAAAGAAAATTTCATTTAAATTTGAATGTCTTAGATGGTAATAATCAAATTTATTTTGATTTAAGATAGAAAAATGTAGTTCTATTTCGGAAATTCAGCTCATTTAAATGTTTTCATATATGAGTAGTTTACTTTCTTTTTGTTAACCTTTGAAATGTGTACAACTGACAAACTGTCTCTTCTTCACACTAACCTCCTTTAAATATTTCCTCTGCTAAGGGGGAAAAAAAACATTTGATACCAATAACACTTATCCTTAGACATTTAAAAAATGTGTCTCACACAGACTGAGATTCAGTGAATACATTAAACATAAAGTAGATAAAAAGTAGGGAGGACGAATCATTTTTCCCCTTTATATAATTTAAATACATATTACTTTCCTGTTTTCTGATCAAATTAACCAAAGTAACCTAATTAATAAACCTTTGGGTTTATTTGTTTTGTTAGGTTTTTTTTCATAAAACCTACTTTTACTTCTAGTTATTCAACAATTTTCTGAATTTCAATTTTATTAATCTCTCCTTTTAGCTTTAAAATTTCTAATTTAGTATTTAATTGGAGGGTTTTAATCTGTTCTTTTTTTAGCTTTTTTAGTTGTATGACCAATTCATTGATCTCCTCTTTCTCTATTTTATTCATGTAGCTATTTAGAGATATAAAATTTCCCCTAAGAACTGCTCTGGCTGCATGTCATAGATTCTGGCATGTTGTCTCGTTATTGTTATTCTTTTGGATGAAATTATAGATTGTTTCTGTGATTTGGTGGTTGGACCACTCACTTTTAAAATTAGATCATTTATTTTCCAATTAGTTTTTAGTCTATCTTTTCTTGCCCTTTTATTGAATAGAACTTTTACTGCATTATGGCCTGAAAAGAAAGCATTTACTATTTTTTCCTTTCTGCATTTGCTTGTGAGGTTTTTATGCCTTGATACAGTCAATTTTTGTATATGTACCTTGAACTGCCAAGAAAAAGATGTATTCCTTTTTGTCTCTATTTAATTTTCTCCAGAAATCTATTATATCTAGGTTTTCTAGGATCTAGAATCTAGTAAACTTCCCTAGTTTCTTTCTTTTCTGTTTTGTGGTTAGATTTATTTGATTCTGAGAAGGGGAGGTTGCAATCCCCCACTAATAAAACTATGTTATCTATTTCTTTCTGTAACTGGCTTAATATCTTCCCTAGGAATATATATATATATATATATATATATATAT
>JAJPUD010010636.1:0-10956 GCA_023553655.1 Myrmecobius fasciatus | reverse complement strand
TATATACTACTTTCTGCATATACATTTAATATCATTACTTCCTCATTGTTACAGTATCATTTATCAAGATGTGCTTTTCTTCCTTATCTCTTTTAATTAGATCTATTTTTTTTGCTGTCTCTGAAATCAGAATTGCTACCCCTGCTTTTGTTTTTTATCAACTAAAGCATGATAAATTTTTCTCCAGCCTTTTACCTTTACTCTGTATGTGTCTCTCTGCATCAAATGTGTTTCTTGTAAACAACATATTGTAGGATTTCATTTTTTAATCCATTCTGCTCTTTGCTTCCATTTTATGGGAGTGCATCACATTCCCATTCCCATTCATGATTACTAGCCCTGTGTTTCCCTCCATCCTATTTTCTCTTCTGCTTATACTTTTGTTCTTTCTTTTTACCTAGTCCTTAGTAGCGCTTTGTCTTCTTTTTGAGCCACCCCACTCACCACTTTATCCTCTATCACCCTTCCCCTCTTCTCTTACCTTTTTTGCCTAGTGTTTCTGTCTTCCCTTCTATCCAGCCACTCCATTTTTCAAACTTTCTCCTATTGCTTCTTTATAGGGTTAGATAAGTTTCTATACAGAGTGGAATGATTAAGTTATTCCCTCTTTGAGCCAAGATTGAAGAGATGCTTCAGACAATACTCATCTCCCTCCCTTTTTCCTTTTGATTATAATAGGTCATTTGTGCCTATTCGAGTGGTCTAGTTTGTCCCATTATACCTCCCTTTTCCTTTTCTCTCATTGCAGTCCTTTTTTCACTACTTAATGTCCTTTTCCTTGATATCACCACTTCAGAGTCCATTTACAATTACTCCCTCAGTCCATGTGGTCCCCCCTCTGTCTGCCCCAGTAACAGATACAGTTCTCAACAGATACAATAAAAGATACAGATATCATTTCCCATCTAGGGATGTAAACAGTTTAACCTTTAAATAATATATATTTTCTACCTGTTTACCTTTCTATGCTTCTGAGTCTTGTGTTTATATATTAAAATTTTAGTTTAGTTGTTTTTTTTCTTTTTCTTATTAAAGGTTTTTATTTATAAAACATATGCATGGGTAATTTTTCATCATTGACCCTGGCAAAGCTTTCTGTTGCAAATTTTTCCCTCCTTCCTCTCACCCCCTCCCCTAGATGTCAGGAAGTCTAATACATGTTAATTATGTGAAAATACTTGATAAATCGAATATGTATATACATATTTATACAATTATCTTGCTGTACAAGAAAAATCAGATCTACAAGAAAAAAAAATCTGAGAAGGGAAACATAATGCAAGCAAACATCAATAGAGAGCATGAAAATGTTATGTTGTGGTCCAGACTCAGATCCCACAGGCCTCTCTCTGGGTGTATATGGCTTTTTTCATCACTGAACAACTGGAACTGGTTTGAAATATCTCATTGTTGAAGAGAGTCACTTCCATAACAATTGATCATTATATAGTCTTCTTGTTGCCATGTATATTGATCTCCTTGTTCTGCTCATTTCACTCAGCATCAGTTCACGAGGCCTCTCTGAAATCATCTTGCTGGTCATTTCTTACAAAAAAAATAATATTCCATGACATTCATATACCATAATTTATTCAGCCATTCTCCAATTGATGGGCATCCCTTCAGTTTCCAATTTCTAGCTACTACAAAAGGGGTTTCCACAATCATTTTTGCCCATGTGGGTCCCTTTCCTTCCTTTAAAATCTCTTTGGGATCCCAAAAGAAACACTGCTGGGTCCAAGGGTATGCACAGTTTGATAACTTTTTGAGCATAGCTCCAAATTGCTCTCCAGAATGGTTGGATCCATTCACAGTTCCTCCAACAATGTATCAGTGTCCCAGTTTTCCCACATCCCTTCTTATATTCTTCATTACCTTTTCCTGTCATCTTAGCTAATCTGACAGGTGTGTATTAGTATCTCAGAGTTGTCTTAATTTGCATTTCTCTGATCAATAGTAATTTGGAGTACTTTTTCATATGACTAGAAATAGTTTTAATTTCATCATCTGAAAATTGTTCATTTCTTTTGACCATTTATCAATTGGAGAATGGCTTGAATTCTCATAAATATGTCAATTCACTATATATTTTAGAAATGCGGCCTTTATTTTATGTAAATGTAAAGATGATTTCCCAATTTATTGCTTCCCTCCTAATCTTGTCTGCATTAGTTTTGTTTGTACAAAAACTTTATAACTTAGTATAATCAAAATTATCTCTGTTCAATGAAGAGTTCCACTTCTTCTTTGGACACAAATTCCTTCCTTCTCCACAGGTCTGAGAGGTAAACTATTCTATGTTCCTCTAATTTGCTTATAATATCACTCTTTATGTCTAACTCATGAATCCATTTAGATGTTATCTTGGTATGTGGTGTTAGGTGTGGGTCAAGCCCTAATTTCTTCCACACTAGTTTCCAATTTTCCCAGCAGTTTTTGTCAAATAGTGAGTTCCTATCTCAGAAGCTGGTGTCTTTGGGTTTATCAAACACTAGATTGCTATACTTATTGTCTAGTTTGTCCTGTGATCCTATCCTATCCCACTGATCGACTACTCTATTTCTTAGCCAGTACCAAATGGTTTTGATTCCTGCTGCTTTTATAATATAGTTTTAGATCTGGTACAGCCAGGCCACCTTCATCAGCCTTTTTTAAAATTAATTCTTGACCTTTTGCTCTTCCAGATGAACTTTGCTACTATTTTTTCTAGATCTGTAAAACAATTTCTTGGGAGTTTGATTGGTATGGAACTACATAAGTAAATTATTTTGGGTAGTATTATCATTTTATTATATTTGCTCAGCCTACCCATGAGGATTTGATATTTTTCAAACTGATTAGGTCTGACTTCATTTATGTGGAAAGGGTTTTGTAGTTTATTTCGTATAGTTCCTGACTTTTCCTTGCCAGATAGATTCCCAAATACTATCAACAGTTATTTTGAATGGAATTTCTTTTTGTATCTGTTGCTGCTGAATGTTGTCGGTAATACATAAAAATGTTGATGGTTTATGTGGATTTATTTTGCACCCTGCAACTTTGCTAAAGTTGTGAATTGTTTCTAGTAGTTCTTTAGTTGAGTCTCTAGGGTTCTCTAAGTATACCATCACATCATCTGCAAAGAATGATAATTTGGTTTCCTCATTACCTATTCTAATTCCTTTAATCTCTTTTTCTTCTCTTACTGCCAAAGCTAACATTTTTAATGCAATATTGAATAGTAATGGTGACAGTGGGTAGCCTTGTTTCACTCTTGATCTTATTGGAAATGGTTCTAGTTTGTCTCCATTACATGTGATGCGTGCTGATGGTTTTAAATAGATTCTACTGATCATTTTAAGGAAAAGCCCATTTATTACTATACTTTCTGGTGTTTTAATAGGAATAGGTGTTGGAATTTATTGAATGCTTTTTCTGCATCTATTGAGATAATCATATGATTTTTGTTAGTTTGGTTGTTATTGTAATTGATTATGCTGACAGTTTTCCTAATATTGAACCAGCCCTGCATTCCTGGTATAAATCTTACTTGTTCATAGTGTATTATCCTGGGGATGACTTTCTGTAATCTCATTGCTAATATCTTATTTAAGATTTTTGCATCAATATTCATTAGGGAAATTGGTCTATTGTTTTCTTTCTCTATTTTCATCCTACCTGGTTTAGCTATCAGCACCACATCTGTATCATAGAAGGCATTTGGTAGCACATCTTCTTTCCCTATTATTTCAAATAGTTTATATAGTATTGGAATTAATTGTTCTTTGAATGTTTGGTAAAATTCACATGTAAATCCATCTGGCCTTGGAGATTTTTTCTTAGGGACTTGATTAATAGCTTGTTCTATTTCTTTTTCTAAAATGGGGCTATTTAAATAATGTATTTCCTCTTCTATTAACCTGGGTAGTCTATATTTTTGTAGATATTCCTCCATTGCATTTAGATTATCAAATTTATTGGCATAAAGTTGGGCAAAGTAACTCCTAATTACAACTCTAATTTCCTCTTCATTGGTGGAAAGTTCTCCCTTTTCAATTTTGAGCCTAACAATTTGATTTTCGTCTTTCCTTTTTCTAATCAAATTAACTAAAGGCTTATCTATTTTGTTGGTTTTTTCATAAAACCAACTTTTAGTTTTATTTATTAATTCAATAGTTTTCTTATTTTCAATTTTATTAATCTTCCCTTTTATTTTCAGAATTTTCAATTTGGTATTTAATTGAGGGTTTTTAATTTGTTCTTTTTCTAGCTTTTTTATTTGTCAGCCCAATTCATTAATTTTCTCTTTATTTTATGCAAGCAAGCATCTAGAGATATAAAATTACCTCTTATAACTGCTTTGGCCGTATCCCACAAATTTTGATATGTGGTTTAATTATTGTCATTCTCCTGGATAAAATTATTGATTGTGTCTATGATTTGCTGTTTCACCCATTCATTATTTAGGATTAGATTATTTAATTTCCAATTAACTTTTGTTTTATTTTCTCCTGGCTTTATATTGCATGTGATTTTTATTGCTTCATGTTCTAAAAAAATGAATTCAATATTTCAGCCTTTCTGCATTTCATTTTGAGGTTTTTATGCCCTAACACATGGTCAGTTTTTGTATATGTTCCATGGACTGCTGACAAAAAAGTAAACTCCCTTCAGTCTCCATTCAATTTTCTCCAAAGATCTATCATACCTAACCTTTCTAGCATTTTGTTTACCTCCCTAACTTCTTTCTTATTTATTTTGGTGGTTTGATTTATCTAATTCTGAGAGAGCAAGGTTGAAATCTTCCACTAGTATAGTTTTGTTGTGTATTTCTTCTTGCATCTCTCCTAACTTCTCCTCTAGGAATTTGAATGCTATGCCACTTGGTGTATACATCTTTAGTGTTGATGTTGCTTCATTATCTATGGTACCCTTTAGTAAAATATAATTTTCTTCCTTATATCTTTTAATTAGATCTATCTTTTTTTTTGACTTGATCTGAGATCAGGGCTGCTACCCCTGCTTTTTTTTTCCTGAGGCAGTTGGAGTTAAGTGACTTGTCCAGGGTCACACAACTAGGAAATGTTAAGTGTCTGAGACCAGATTTGAACTCAGGTTTTCCTGACTTCAGTACCCCTGCTTTTTTTGTTTACTTGAAGCATAATAGATTCTGCTCCAGCCCTTTACCTTCACTCTGTATATATTTCTATGCTTTAGATGTCTTTCTTGTAAACAACATATTGTAGGATTTTGGCTTTTAATCCAGTCTGCTATCTGCTTCCATTTTATGGGAGAGTTCCTCCCATTCACATTCACAGTTAAAATAACTAATTCTGTATTTCATGCCACCTTATTTACCCAAAATTATGTTTTTCTCTTTCCTTTCCCCTTTCTCCTTCCCCCCTCCCCCATATTTTGCTTTTGATGATCACCTCCTTTAGTCCTCCCTCCTCTAGAACCCCTCCCCACTTTTTTTACACCTTTCCCCTAATTCTTCTATTTTCCCTTCTATTAGTCTCCCTTTCTTTTCCTCCTTTCCCTCCCACTTCCCTATAAGGAGGGACAAGTTTCTCTGTGAAACTGAATGTGTCTGATATACTCTTTTAGAACCCAATCTGATGAGAGTAAGATTCACACAATGCTTATCCCCCTCCCTGCTTTCCCTCAATTATATTAGGTTTTCTTTGCCTCTTCATGATATTTTACCTTATTTTTACTTTTTTTTAAAACCTTATTTTACTGTATGATCCCCTTTCCACTTCTAGTTTCTTTTTTCATATTATCAAAGTAAAATCAAATTATATCCACATTCTTTAAGTATACTCATAGTAGAAATATAATTCTCAAGAGATCTTTCCTTTTTACCTTTTTATGCTTCTCTTGAGTTCTGTGTTTGGAGATTAAATTTTTTTGTTCAGATCTGGTTTTTTCATTAGAAATAGATGAAATTCACCTATATCATTTAATGTCCATCTTCTTCCCTGGAAGATAAAGCTCATTCTAGCTGGATAGCTTATTCTTGGCTGTATTCCAAGTTCCTTTGCCTTTTGAAATGTCTGGTTACAGTCCCTTTGATCCTTTAATATGAAAGCTGACAGATCTTGGGTGACTAATAATAGTTCCTCAGTATTTGAATTGTTTCTTTCTAGCTGTTTGCAATATCTTTTCCTTGGTGTGATAGTCCTGAAATTTAGCCACAATATTCCTTGGGGATATAATTTTGGGGTCTCTTTCAGGAAGTGATCAGTGAATTCTTTTGATGGTGATTTTGCCTTCTGATTCTAAAACATCAGGCCAGTTTTCTTTCATAGTTTCCTGGAAGATAGTGTCTAGCTTCTTTTTTTTCCATCATGGCTTTCAGGAAGTCCAATAATCCTTAGATTATCTCTCTTAGATCTATTTTCCAGGTCAGTTGTTTTTCCTAGGAGATATTTCATATTTTCTTCTATTTTTTCTTTTTTTGTTTTTGTTTAACTGATACTTGAAGTCTAATTGATTCATTCACTTTCATTTGTTCAATTCTAATTTTTAATGTATTATTTTCTTCAGTTACCTTTTGAAGCTCCTTTTGTAATTGGCCAATTTGTTCATTGCATACTTTTTCTATTTCAACAATTTTGTTTTGGTGAATTGGTGTCTTTTTCATATGTCTTTTGTAGGGCATTATATCCTTCTTTCAATTATCTCAATTCATTTCCCCATTTTTCTTCTAAGTCTCTTTTGAGATTCTTTAAGCAATCTTCCAGGAAAGTTTGTGAAATGGGGACCATTTGTAGCTTCCTCTGGAGTTGCTTTACCTTTATGAACCACAGGATCTGAGATCTCCCCTTCTCTCTCTCCATAAAAGCTGTCTATGGTGAGAATTATTTTTTGTTTTTTATCCATTTAAAAATTTTTTGAGGTCTGTTTAAAGCAGAGGAGCGACAGCTGCTTTAATTTTCCTGGGACAGTTCTGCTGATTGATTTCTGGTGATGGGTTATCAGGGTTAGGTCCTGCATTTGCAGTGGGTTACAATCTACCTTTTACAAAAGGCAGATCTGCCAAAGCACCTGCTTGAAACCAGAGCAGAGTGGCCCAAGAGGCTTAAAGAAACTTCCCAGGTGCTTAGAATCTGCCACTGAGTCCCAGCCCGGCTTCCTGCCCTGTCTCCTGGAGCTGCTGTCTGAGCTGGGCAAACTGACCCCCTGCCCAACTGAAACAGACCTGTTCTGAAGCTCTTCCAAGGTAACTTCTGGTAATGTGTTGTAGTCCAAATATTTGGGGGTATTTTGACTCCAGAACCAGTTTAGAGGCTTAATCTGCTGTTGGATTGAGAGAAGGTCAGAAGGAATCACAGAGAGTCATATCTTCACTCCATCATCTTGGCTCTGCCCCCCCACCCATTTTTTTGATCTCTTTGGGATACAAGCCCAACAGAAACACTGCTGGGTCAAAGGGAAAACACAGTTTCATAACTTTTAGATAATAGTTCCAAATTGCTCTCTAGAATGGCTGGATCTGTTCACAGTTCCACCAACAATGTATTAGTGTCCCAGTTTTCCCACATCCCCTCCAACAGTTATCATTATCATTTCCTGTCATTTTAGCCAATCTGACAGGTGTGTAGTGGTATATCAGAGTTGTCTTAATTTGCATTTCTCTGATCAATAGTGACTTGGAGCACCTTTTCATGTGACCAGAATGGTATTTTCTCTTTTTTACATTAATGGTTGGTGGCTTTGTTCCAATCATCCTGTGCAGCTCTGAACCTTGACTTTGAGCATAAGACCACCTAGTGTTTGCAGGAAATAGCTTTTTCTGCCCTTTCCAGCAAATAGCCTGGTTTTCCAGAATTTGCCTGCTGAGCTGGGATTGGAGGCTGCCCCACTGATCTGCTCCTCTACTGAGCTAGGATTGAGGGTCTGAGTTGCTGATTTGCTATGTTTAAGACTCTCTCACTGGATTTCTCAGACTCCATCTTAGCTTGACTGAATACTCTTTTCACTCCAGTGAGACTGATGTTTCTTGAAGTTTTTCCAATCTAACGAGAGAATGGTTTCATTCTGCCAAACTGTGTTCAGAGGCTTTATTTCATGTGGTTTTCAAGGGAAACTATTCCAGTTTAAATTGTGTATTAGAGAAGCCCAGAATTATAAATTTCCAAATTGGAATGGACCTCAGAAACCCTTGTATAACAGACCTCACCAAGCATCCCCTCTACTCATCTCCAATAAAACTTAATCTAGTCTTTAAGAGAAGAGCATAATTGTTAAGATGTAGAAATCTCAGAGAGCAAGATTTAAAATTGAAAGAAAATAATTAAAAAAAGAACAAATCCAAAATAACCTAAATGAACTATGCAAAAGCAGAAGGAGTTGCTTCTGGAGAGAACAAATGATTCCTTCCTAGAAGATTACAAGGAGAGTCTTCAAAAGTTATATGAAATCATTTTTCAAAAATTGGATTCAAGTACATCAGATACTCTTAAATTTTTGTGTGAAAGAGATATTTTTGGCAGCCTAGAAAAGTGTGTCAGCCTTATTGTTAGAATAATCTTTGTATCTTTCTTTTTATATAAAATTTTATTTTCAATTTTGATTTCCCTTATCTTCAGTTTTACTCCCTCATTGAAAAAGAAAAAACAAAATGAAATCTATTACTAACATGTACAGTCCTGCAAAATAAAAATCAACATTAACCTTATCAGAAAGAAAATAAAAAAGAAAGCAAGATAGATAGGAAGAAAGAAAAAGAAAAAAGAAAAAGAAACAAAGGAAACAAAGGAAAAGAACAAAGGAAGGAAGGAAGGAAGGAAGGAAGGAAGGAAGGAAGGAAGGAAGGAAGGAAGGAAGGAAGGAAGGAAGGAAGGAAGGAAGGAAGGAAGGAAGGAAAAGGAAGGAAGAGGAAGGAAGGAAGGAAGGAAGGAAGGAAGGAAGGAAGGAAGGAAGGAAGGAAGGAAGGAAGGAAGGAAGGAAAGAAGGAAGGAAGGAAGGATTGAAGGAGTAAAGGAGGGGAGGGAAGAAGAAAGGAAAAAAAAGCCAACCAAAAGAAGTAGAAAATAGGTTTCAAATTGTACTCAGAGGTGAGCAAGATATGGGAAAATAAGTGCAGTAAAACACTGTTGGTGGAACTTTGAACTTGTACAACAATTTTGGGAATCAGTTTAGAACTACATTCAAAATACTATTAAACTGTATATACTCTTTTATGTAGATTGAGATGAATTCAGAATAATATTTTATATAATTGGAGGGAATATGAAATTTCAGCAAAGAATTACTGAAAATAATGATTTTTCCCCATCCAAATTCACAAAACTTTAAAAATCTCTCCATTAACTGTGTGGTGATTAACCAAGCAGGTGGCACAGTAGACAGAGTACTGAACTGTAATCAAGAAGACTTATCTCTCTGAGTTCAAATTAGGCCTCAGACACTAGTTGGATAACGGCAGGCAAGGCACTTAGCCTATTTGCTTCAGTTTGTTCATTGCAAAAAAAAAAAAAAAAATGTTGGAGAAGGAAGTGACAAACGACTCCAGTAGCTTTGTGAAGAAAACCCTAAAAGGCATGATAAAAAAAAATTGGACAGAATTGGAAAACTAAAGAAGCTAAAAACTTTTAGATTAGATAATATCTGTTTTGCCCTCTAAATCTGAATAATTATTGAGATAATTATGTTACTGAGAATAACACAATTATTGAGAAAATAGTACTAGTATTGAGAAAAGTATAAAGAGCATCTTTAATGAAAATATAATGGGGAAAAGTTTTTCATTCAAATTATTTTCTTTGACAGACTACATTTTCCTCACTATAATTGAATTTAAAAAGCTATGAATATAGTAAACCACTTTGTATTATTATTATTAATTTTTAGATGTCTATTTGTTATCTATATTGTATAAGTGAATGTATGCAAATAACTACAAAGTTATTAAATATAGGGTGTTACAAAAGTCTCAGACACTTACGAATTGTGTGATCCTGTTGCAAGTCACTTAACCTTATTTACCTCAGTTTGCCCATCTGTAAAATGAGCTGGAGAAGGAAATGGTAAACCCCTCCAATATCTTTGTCAAGAAAACCCTAAATGATGGTTCAAAAAGTTGGACATAATTTATAGATCTTCATAGTCTTTTAGCCATCTTTACCTACATGTCTTGTTGACAACCTAAACTAAATCTGGGCAACAACTGAGAAAAGTATATTATTGAGAATAATACAATTATTGAGAAATTTGTATAAGTATTGAAAAAATATAAAGAGCATCTTTAATGGAAATATTATAGAGGAAAAATTAGTTTTTTATTTAGATTATTTTCTTTGGCAGACCACATCATGGCCAGCATAATTTAATTGATGGAATTGCAAATACAGTAACATATTCTGCCTTGTTATTATTATAATTATTGCCATAAAAATTAAACTTGTTAGAAAGAATGGGTGGACTTAAAAGCTCTCCTCCAACAAGGAAACATTTGAGTTTATATTAAGATGACTCCTTGAGAAATGGAACCACAGGGGGCGGAGCCAAGATGGCGGAGTGAAAAGGTGACTTTCTGCCTCTCCTCCGATCTTCTCTCAAATCAACAATAAAATAAGCCTCCGAACTGATCTTCAAGTCAACGAACTCAGAAATATTTGGGCACGGCTCTCTGGATAACTTCATATCAGGTTAGTCGGACTCGGACAGAGAGATAAATAGACGGCAACTTCGCAGGCCGGAAGTGAGGGTGGGACTCAGCTCAGCTCATCCTGGAAGAAATTCCAAACTCCAAACTCCAATTCCAAACACCTGGAGCTTATCTGAGGCACTCGGGACACTCTGCCCTGATTGGGGACAGGTGTTCTGGCAGACTTGCCTTGTTTAAGGAGTAATTCCGACTTAGTCCTAGCCCCCACCGGCCCAGCACCTTAAGTCAACTCGCCGAAGTGCCCCAGGGCAAAGCTTTTTGCAGCCGCCGCTTTTTTTTTTCCCTACCTTAAAGAGATATCC
>JAJPUD010010635.1:47991-59546 GCA_023553655.1 Myrmecobius fasciatus | reverse complement strand
TTTTCCAATTCACTAATTTTGTTTTTCAGTGAATTGTTGTCTTTTTCCAATTCACCAGATTATTTTCCAGTTTTTCACATCTCTGTTGCAGGGTGATATTTCCTTCTTGCACTGCTCTCAATTTATTTCCCCAATCTTCTTCTAGCTCTCTTTTGAGATTCTTTATGCAATCTTCCAGGTAAGCCTTCTGAAAGGGAGACCAGCTTAAGTCCACCTTTGTGGCTTTATCTGGGATTGTTTTCAGAATCTCAGGATCTGGGGACTGCTCTAGTTTCTCTCCATAAAAGCTGTCTATGGTGAGAGCTCTCTTCTTCTTGCTCATGATGTTTAGCTGAGGTATCAGTCACCAGCAGGGAATTCTGCAGCAGCAATTTCAATTTACCCTGGGACAGTTTGCTGAGTTGACTTCCGGTCTGAGGCTGGTTGGGCTAGATCCGCACTAGGGCCACACTTTCAGCTGCTCTCAATCCACCCTTTATCAAAGGTAAATCTGCCAAAGCACCTGCCCGCAAGCAGAGCAAAGTGACCCAAGCGTCTCCCAGGGACTTCCTGGCAGCCTAAAATCTTCTGGTCCTTCCCAGCCCCGGACTTGCGCCCTGGTTGCACCCTGGGGTCTGAGCGCTGGTTGCTGCTCGATCCTCTGCCCGTCTAAAACTGACCTCAGAAGTTCTTTCAAAGTAGATATTTGATAGAAGTGCGTTGTAGTCCAAGTTTTTGGTGGCGCCCTCAATCCAGAACCAGTTCGGAGGCTCAATTTGTCTGGGTCTGAGGGAAGGTCTCAGGAGCTCACAGAGAACGCTGTCTGCAGTTCGCCATCTTGGCTCCAGAATCAAATAAGAAATAAGTTAAGGAGGTAAATAGAATCACAGAAAAGTTAGGGATGAAGGAAAAAAAATTAAATTGTCATACTGGCTACTATGCTTCCCACTGGACACATACTGGCTGAATAATTTGAATAATGATACAATCCAAAGACCAAATCTCTTGTTTCTCCATATCTGGCAATTCAATTCTTCTAGCTTTCAGACTATAGTTTCAGTTTATAGACTATAGTTGCTCTCTTTAAGAGACCAACTTTATGCAGAAACCAACAATTATGAAAATAGATAGCAGGATCCAGGACTCTCAAATTTGAAGATACTAGAGATGCAAACCCTAAGCTTTGTGCTACCAAATACATTCCCCTCTTCTTGTCAAAAAGACTAATTTCATAAATAGAACTCTGCCCTGGAAGTTTCAGGAAATCCCTAATTCTGGTTGACTAGATTCAGGAACTCTTTATCTTGAAATTTCTAGAAGATAATCTTCAAGGAAGAAATGCAAAAACTCCTTCAAAACTTGTCATCAAATGACTTTCATTTCTTTGACCTTTTTATTCCTCATTCAAAAGCTCTCATAGGATTGAAATCACGTATACCTTTGGCACTATATCTGCAAGGTTAGGGTTCAAGTACTCCCAGCATTCTATTCTTGCCCCAACTGCTATTGTCTCTTGAGCTGAAAGGTTGCTTTGTCTGTGATGGGCCACATACTTTCTCATTTTACATGATTGCCATGTAATTAAGAGGGCATGAATGGATCCTGTGCATTTTGTTATAAAGGTTCATTAATAGATTCTGAATTGGTAGACTCTCCATGGGAGATCTGATAATTATGACCTAAAACATTTTTTGACCAATTTCTAGGGGATAGAAGAATAGGATATCTAAAAGTAAAAATTCTAGGAAGGGAATCTCTCTAGGGGTTCTCACAATGTTGATAAGCCCAATTTTATCCCAAACAAGGGCCTACATGTAATGATGGTTACTGTGACTCTTACAGCATGGAGGCTACTTTTGTGACTTTTTAGTCTTTCAGCAAAATGTAGGATTCATTCAGAGCAGTTTATGTCCATCTACTTTCTTTGTTATTGGCTCAAGTCCTCACTGATTATGTTCTACCAATTTTAAGAGTATCCTACATCATAATTCCATGCAACAAATTCAAAGGTATTCATATAAATAATTATTTCAAATATTTACAAATCTGCAAATATTTACTTCAAAGGCATAACAAGAACAAATAAATGAAAAAAATCTCCCCAATGCATAGTGCTATTATCTTCCCCATATACTACTTTAATTTTTAAAAAGGTGAGGAGAAGTAGATTCACAGTTTAACTCATTTTCTATATAGCATTGTCTCACCAGGCCAAGGGACTTTTTGTCCCAGCATTTTGACTACTTAAGGCTCCCCTGCTAGACTGGCAGCAACATCTGGTCTGGGATCATGCCTTCAAGATGCCTAAGTCCAAATACTTCAATGCTTTTGCCTAGAACTGAAAATAAAAAAATAAAATTGACCAAAATCCCAAATTATGTTTTAGGGTTATAGGGCACAAGCAAGAAAAAATGAAGATGACTCTTTCCCTAAAGTTTATGGCATCTATAATACAGGGAATTCGACCTTCTGCCACTTGTGACAGGAAAGAGAGAGCAAGACTATGTCAGTCTGATAGTTTTTAAAGTGCAGTTTGTTTATGCTACACAGCCAATGGAAATTAGCTACTGAACAAAACAATCTTAATATAAGGGAATGAATTGTGATTATAAATACAAAAAAATTTCAGTCTTTGTCTAGGGACATCAAAGGGGAGACCTCTTCCTGTTATGTTATCTATACTCTCAAATCTCTTCTCATGGACAAGACTAACTATCATATGAATTGTAGCAAAGCAAAGAAAGTTTCACCAGGAAAACTATATTAAATAATGCAATTAAGGTAGAGGAAAACAACAATTAAATGGTCAAATTTAAAATTTTAAGGGCTCCCAAATCCAAATTTAACTCAATGATAGATTTTGGTTACTTAGTCAGAGGATAGATTTTGAATTACTTATTTTTTGTGATTTTTTTAAAGAAACTGGTTTCGTACTCATGATTTAGAATCTTAGAATCTCAGAACTAGAAGGAACCTATGAACCTTCTACAGGAATTGAAATCCCCTCTATAATAGCATGTACACTTGGTTACAGCATCCACTTGATAACCTATAGTGGCAGGGAACTCATTATCTCCTAACTCAGTCCATTTTACTCTTGAACAACTGTAGTTTTGGGGTAGTTTTTCCTTGCATTTAACAAAGTCTTCTTGTTTACAAATTCCACATGTTGGTCCCAGTCTTGGTCTTGGAAACTAAGCAAAATAAATCTAGATCCTCATTCATAAGACAGATTTTTAAATACTAAAAGTCTAGATTTAACTTCTGGAGTACATGTTTCTTTCATGAGTGATGACTCTTCCACATTAACACCAGAATTTTAAAGCTATAAAAGACCCTAGAAATCTTCCAGTTCAAACTCCTCAAGCTACAAATAATGAAATTGACTTGATTCAGAGAGTTTCGGTTCTCAAAAAGGTACACACAAATTTTCTTTCGTTCACTATGAGTTTTTCACATTAAGAATTTATGTATTAAATCTCAATGAGTCATTCCCCACTCCCACATTTACTCATTATTTAAAGTCTGCTGGTTGTCAATGAGTCAGGATCTATATCCTGCTATGTCCCTTTTTTGTCTTTTTCCAGTTCCACTTGGGCAGCCAGTACAAAGGAAGAATATTCATTTGGGGCCAAAATATTGGATGCCCATGGGCTAATATTTTGAAAGCTGGTAAACCGAATTTTAGGGGGGGAAATAGATGACTTTTTTCTTAATGTTTAATTGAAACAGTCAAAACAATTTTGAATTATATTCCTTGTATTAACATTTTAGTTAGGATAAATCTAAATACTTTGTATTGTATATTTTATTGTATATTTTGTTTTGTCATTGTATATTTTAAAAATGACTAGTGATCTGTATATACAATAGAACTTTTTTTAAATGTAAAAATATTCAGTAAAAAGATATAGAAAAATAATGTGGAAAATTATGACGAAAGAAGGAAAGAAAAGAGGGAGGGAAAGAAGAACTATCATGTAAGGAGGAGAGGAAAGAGAAGGAAAAGGATACAATGGGATAAAGAAGGTATAGGGCGATTATGGATTAAATATCAAGAAGGAACACAAGAACTCAAACAAAAATCACAAATCAGACAATGCAGCTCATTTGCCTTACTGTTCCATGAGCAGCACAAGTGGTGTTAGGAAATGTGGACCTGCCCTGAGAACTCAGATTTCTGGATCTCTGCCTTTATATCTGATTATTGATTCTGGTAAGATTCACAGGGATCAAGTAGGAGTGGTACCTTGAGGTCAATAAATCAGGAAGTGTTCTGGGCAGAGACTTTTTTTTTTAATGGACAATAAGGGCTTTTTGGCTAGAAAATGCTAACATACATACACGAATTAGATGAAGCTTGCTAAAATGATGGCAGGCTAGTTTTGTATTCTTAACCTTAAATATAGTTAGTTGACGGAGTCAGTTGCTGGGTACATATAAACTTCCTAGTAGTAAATAGGTGAGTCACTCAGTGATAAACTATAGAGTCACCTCTATTAACTAGAATCTTCGTTGTCTAGCAAGAAGCCAATCAATACTTACAGAAGGTAGACGTGAGAATAAAAAAAAAAGAAACAAGATAAGAATTATGAGGGAAAGGGAGACAGTGGAGGGAGAGGGAAGGAGAGGAGAATGAAGTGACTGAAAAAAAGGAAAGGAATGGAAAAGAAAAGAAATGAAACAAAAGGAAAGAAAAGACCAATGGTTTGCTTCCTACTGGGAAGCCAATTTTATCTCTCTAACTACAGGGATGAAGCTAATCTTGATTTTTTTTTATTACTAGTTTGGACCTAGAAGTTTTCACAATCCCAGTTCATTTCATTAATTCTAATAAAAAATAAACTTTTACTAGAGTTGCCCAGGAAATTTGTCAGTGATACTGAATGTTATTGTATCACTCAGAATGTGCTAAAGAACATTCAACAAAACAAGTATTTTAACAACTTGCACAAATGTGCTGCAAATACACCACAAGAAAAAAAAAAAGAACTTTTACAATCTAAGTGTATTTTGTGCTGGATATAATGTATTTCTTTTTAGAATAAATATTATTCTTAAAATGAAATCTCCCCTCTTTGAAATGACAACAAGCTTTTAGAGATTACTTTAAAAATAGAAAACTAAAGAAAAAGTCAGTATATTTTTCACAATTATGTCCAGATTTTTCACCACACGTTTCATATAATATATACCATTTTGTACATATATGTATATATACAGATAACAATAATCAAGGTGCTTATAACATGTTTGACAAGAAGAAAATTAAAAATAAAAGAGCAATAACAACCACATACCCAGTCATGTTTATTGAAGCAACACAAAAGTTATGATGTACATATTTTCTGAGAAAAATAGCTCATCTTCAGATGTTCCCATTTTTAAAAGTTTATAATACTACATAATGTGTTGACATGTTTGCAATGATTTACTAAAATTTAGAGTAGATTTTTGCCACTTGACAGGAGGATGCTACAACTAAGGCTCTTGAAAGATTCAGTAGTTCAAGCAGGTGAGTAACATATTTTCTGTAACATCAACAGGATGCTCAATCCTGTTCATCCCTTTCTGTTTCTCTTGACCTTCCACTTCACACACACAGACACACATACACACACACACTCAAACACACACATACACACATATTCAATTGCCCACAAAAATACAAATTTAAAAGAACATATAATTCACAAGTACCAAACTGTTACTAATGACTAGTCAGACACCAATTTGTGTCTTGCTTTATATCCTGGAAACTGTCAAAACTGGGTTCATTCTTATTCACTGCCTACTTAAATAAAAGACATGCCAAAGTATTTTAGAATAAGAACAGTGCATCCACACAGAGAGAAGCATTGGAAAGGAAATCAAAAGTTCTGGGTTTCAGGTTACAACCTTGGACAAATCATCAACTACTTTGGTTTCTCAGTTTATACAATTACTAAATGAAGAGGTTGGCCCAGATAATTTCAAATATACCTTCTAGTTCTTAAATCTACAATTTTCTGACATAAGGGTCTAAAATCCTTTAGGAAGATTGCCTTATCCAAGAAAATTAATCTCAGGGTCAGTATTTTTCTCTCCATAGAGAACAATCATTGGATAAAAGCTAGCCCAATGTTTTACAGGACTACATTGAGTATTCAAAAATATCTTAATCTGAAGCTGCAAAAATGAAATAAAAGGTATTAGTATAAAGCTTCACATTTAGGATAAAAATAATTTCATAAGATTTCATGAGATAAGAAGGCAGTATATAAAAATCTGGATGTAATACAAACTTAATATGAGGCAGAAGGGTGATATGATCAACAAAACACCAATATGATCTGCACCATATTTCAAACATCTTTTCCTGTACTAAGGAGGAGATATGGTCACTGTACTCTGTTCTAGTTAGACTTTATCTGGATCATTGCAGTTATGACCACAGCAAAATAGAATCAGTGTTGAACAGAATTCAAGTATCTAAACCAAGACCATCATTTTACAGAAACTAATGCCCTGAGATTTCTGATATGACCAATCTCAATAAACTCATACTTCTACTGTGACATAATTTCTCTCAAGGGTTGCAGCCATCCTTCTTGTGAACCAGGTTCACAATTTCGATGTTATTCTTGATTCTTCTTTTAATTCAGCCCCCCTCCCCCAAATATTCAATTGTCAAACTTGCCATTGTTACTTCTACATATCTCATATCTTTTCCTTTCTTTCATGGCCACAATCAGAGTTCATATCCTAACTGCTTCTCTCCTGAGCTACTCTAATGACCTCTTAATTCAACACTTTTCAATTATGAATTGAGCTGACTACATTTTCCACCTCTTCAAAACTTGAAAGATAAAGCTGAGCAGTTGGGGTATCTTTGTAATGTTATCAGCTTGAGCTCCAATTCTAATGTGTTTTTCCCAATACCCATTGCCAGTTACTAGTGCCCCTGTATCATTTAACCAATTAACATCAATTAGTTTTTTACAAAAGAGTATATCCTAAGGATTTATAACAATAACAGAAATATAAACATTCTCCAAAGTCTCTGACGTTCTCCCACCAGAACATGAAAACTCCAGTGGAATGTTGATAAAAACTTAGAGATTACAGGTACCAAATGATTAATGCATTTTTCTTGGAAGTCGCTTTTTATAGTTGTCATCAAAACGTCCTTTATTAAGAAGGAGTTTTTCTGTTGAACTTTTTGTAAAGATTTGAATCTGTTTCCAATCTGTTTTGGGCTCAAGGCAGACACTGCCATAAGCAGATAGGAGTATGTTGGTAGGATGCCAAGGAAAAGATAAGGGTTCATTTGAATATCAGAAGCCAATAAAAAAGAAATTCATTGTTTGATTGAAACATGTTTTCACCTGTCAGCATGTCAGAACAGAACATTCTATCACTTACTTTAAATTAGGTAAGATAACTTTATAGAACAAAATAACTATAATAAAGACTGGCATTTATTACATAATAATGTCTCTTTAAATGTATTTATTGATTATATTTGTTTAGCAGACTTTCCTGACATACTCAGCTTCTTCCATCAAAATCACCCTGTATTTTACCTTTTGTTTTTTATGTGACTATTGGAACATATTGCCTCCATTTTATTATTATCTTTGTATCCCTGGTGTCTAGTGTTATTCTGACACAGGACAGATGCTTAATAAATATTTCTTCACTTAGTAACTCAAAAATCAATTCTCTTTCTCCATATTTTGATTAATACTTGGCTCATTAAAACCTGGTCCGTTATGAAATAGACCTTTCAAATAAGTAAAGATTTATTTCAAGTAAATAATGACTCAAATAAATAAAACATATATATATGTACATATATATGTATATATATTTTTTTCCTTGAGACCATGACTATTCATTGAAAGTTTGCAACATTCGCTTTTGGTTGTTTTGTGGTTTTCCTTTCCATTTCTATTGTTGCATTGTTTTCTTGCATCTGTTTACTTCACTGCATCAGATCATGTAAATCTTTCTGATACTTCTCTACATTCATTGTATTCATTATTTCTTATAGCATGGAAATATTACTTTGCAAAGTTTGTTTAGCCATTTCCCAATTTATGTGTCTAATTGTTTCCTATTCTTTACTACTACAAGTGTTTTAACAGCATACTTTCAAAATCTCTGCTTCAGACCAAATGTATCCTGGGAGGAAGTCTTTGCAATAAGAAATTATTTTCCCACAAAATTTAAGCAATTGAGGAAGCTTGCTGTTCCCTAGTTGATATGTTTGTGAATTGCTTGTAAAATGGATATTTACTACCAGTATATGACATATTCCTCTCCTCTGAGAGATAAAAAACTGAATAATAACAATTTCTTAAGACTTCTTGGTGCTAATAATTTTCCTAAGTTGCGACAAAGCAATCATTCTACTCATCCCTAAATGATTCTCTATACCATTCTCAGAGACAATTTCAAAAACTTTTAACTCTTTTCAAGCTTCTTACAACTTCTCCTCTAATTCTCTAAACTGGTGATCTAACCTACTGCTTTACTACAAAAAATAAAATTCATTCACTAAAACCTCTCCTTTCTGTCTCCTTCTACTCCCATCACTTGGATCTTCCCTACTATTATTCTTTTTGCATTGGTCAGAGTTCTTAAGCTTTTCAAAGTTTATCTTTAAAATTTTGTTGTTCACAAGATTATATGATGATCAATTCTGCTGGATGCAGCTCTCTTCAACAATGAGATGATTCAAACCAGTTCCAATTGTTTCATCATGAGGCCATCTACAACCAAAGAGAGGACTGTCAGAACTGAGTGTGATTCACAACATAGCATTCTCACTCTTTTTGTTGTTGTTCGCTTGCATTTTATTTTTCTTCTCTCTTTTTTTACTGGTTTGATTTGAATTTTCTTATTGGTAATTGTATAAACATGTATGCATATATTGTATTTAACACATATTTCTACCATGTTTAACATATATTGGGCTACTTGCCATCTAGGGGAAGGTATGGAGGAAGGGGGGAATTAGAATATAAGGTTTTGCAAGGGCTAATGTTGAAGAATTGTCCTTGCATATGTTTTGAAAAATAAAAAGTTTAATAAAGAAAAAAATAAAATTTTGTTGTCCTTTAACACGTTCTGGTTCTGGTCCTTTCATTCTGAATCAGTCTGCCCAAGTCTTCTCAGGTTACTGTGAAAATTTAATTTAAAAGATTTTTTTGCCATGCTCTAATATTACATTACATTCATAAACTAAAATTTGTTCAATCATTCCACCATTTAAGGGTACCTTTTTATTTTATAGATTTTTTGCCAAGATAGAAAAAAATTCTAATATATTTTGTAAAGGTGAGTGCTTTTCTCTTTGCATGTTCTTTATGGGATATAGTCTTAGTAAGGTATTTTTGAGTTAAAACAAATGCAAAGTTTAATGACTTTGAGGGAAGGGTTCCAAATTGTTTTCCAGAATGGCTGGACCAATTTAAGTCTCCATCAATAGTGCATTAGTGTCCCTATTTTCCTTCAGCTTCTCCCACAATTGTAGCTTTTCGCTTTTATTACCTTCACCAACCTTGTGAGTATGAAGTGGAACATTAACTTGCTTTAGCTTGAAATTTTCTAATTATTAATAATTTTAAAGATTTGTTAAAATCTAACTAATGCTAATAGGCTGGATTTCTTATTTTTAAAATTGTCTATTCATACCCTTTGATCATTTCTTCTTTCTCATGAATTTGAAGCCTTTCCTAATGTATCTTGGAAATGAAACCAGTATCAGAGAACCATTGTGAATATTTTTTCACAGTTGATTTTTTTTCCTTTTCATTTATATTTCATTTGCTTAATTTATGAAAAAATGCAGATTTTCTTCTTTTTATCTCTCACCTTTCTCTTTACAAAGAAGAGGATAGTGAGTGAAGAGTTTGTGCAGTTTGTCAGTCAAAAAAAGTACTAAGCACTTCAATAAGTACAAACAAGCTGAAAAAAAAAACAATCCCTTATGTCAAGGAGCTTAAATTCTAATGAGAGAAGACAATTTATGAAAAGGAACTTAAAAAGGTATGTGAGGATTTGGATTGGGGGTAGAAAAGTCCTCTGTAGATTACCCAGCAGTAAAGCCTGTTTAATACTATATGAATCATAACATCAGTGATTTATACTTGACAAAATCTACTTCTGATCTCCTTTTCTTTATTTCTTTCACTTATACAAAAATTACAATTGCCTTTCCTTTTAAAATGTATTTCATGATCCATCCTTTGAGAATGAATTTTTCTTGATTATGATTATGAATACTTACCTCTTATTTCCTTCTCTTCTCTCTCCTAGTTTCTTTTTGCTTCTGAAATGAGTTGAATGTATTTCCATATCAAATATTTCTATGTGTTAAACATTTTAACAAGTTTAGATAAAAATTGAGTACAAATAATGACTGTCCCTATAAAAACACATTATCCTCGTATTGATAATTTTACTTGTCAACCTTAGTTATATTAAGTAGAAAATTTCCTCTCCTCTCTCTGGTAGTACTTTTTTTTTCCACTTCCTTTTATTTGTTTAGTTTTTTTAGCACTAAAACATTATTAAAAATAATATTAGGCCCTTTGTTTTATTTAACTCATTCTATAACTCTTGATCACATTAGAGTTCTGAAGGATATATATTTAGGTTAAAATTTGGACAAATGACATACAGCAACACAAAAAAGGATCAAAATGTTTTATTGACACAGCCAAAATAGATGAGTTTGGAGATATGAACTGTTTAGAATGCATTGGTTAGAGAAACTAGAAAAATCTTGATGTAAAAGGTAATGCTTGAACTGCATCTTGAAGCAAATGATGTTTCCTAAACATAGAGATACTTATTTTCCTTTCTTATTTTTCTTTTGTTTTAAACGTTGAAATCCCTTGATTTTATTTGAAGGAATAATACAAATCCTTCATTTCTGATGAAAGCATATTTTTTTTAAAGTGATGATTAGTCTTTTATAGAAATATATTATTTTGATTATAAAATAATATTCTTTTATTTTTGAGGTGTTATATTTTAATATTTTATTTAATTTCTTATAAATAAGAAAAAGGTAAACAATTTAAACTGATTTTGTCATAGATGAATTACTTTCTTGTAACTTTCTATTTTACTTTTGGGATTTTGTTATTGAAGTTTCACAAGTGTATTTCTTGATGAGCAAAACTTAGGGTTTTTCTTTGTTGATTTTGTTTTGCCAAATTTTCTTTAACCTCTGCATTTATTCATTTTAAACATGTCATTCTTTTCTTCATATTCAAATTATTCTCAGAGACTGAAAAATCTCCACTGCACATTGTATTATTCTGTCTTTATTTCCCTTTAATTTATATTTATTAATTAATTTACATCATTTTTGGAGGCAATTAGGGATAAGTAATTTGCCCAGGGTCACAAATTAAGTGTCTGCAGCCAGATTTGAACTCAAGTGATGCTTACTCCAGGGCTGGTGCTCTCTCTACTGTGCCACCTAGCTGCCCATAATAATTCTTTTTAAAATTCTTTTGTTTCTTCTCTAAATCTTTTTGAAGCTTTTTGCAGTTGTTTCTTTTTTTATTAAAGCTTTT
>JAJPUD010010635.1:15828-47891 GCA_023553655.1 Myrmecobius fasciatus | reverse complement strand
GCTTTCCCCCTCCTTCCCCCCACCCCCACCCCTAGATGACAGGTAGTCCCATACATGTTAAATATGTCAAATAATATGACAAATCCAATATATGTATACATATCTATATAGTTATCTTACTGCACAAGAAAAATCAGATCTAGAAAGAGAAAAAAAAAAAAACAACCTAAGAAGGAAAACAAAATGCAAGGAAATATTCACAGAAAGTGTTAAAAAGCTGTGTTGCAGTCCATACTCAGTTCCCACAGACCTCTCTCTGGATGTATATGACTGTTTTCATCGCTGAATAATAAGAACTGGTTTGAATCACATCATTGTTGAAGAGAACCATATCCATCAGAATTGATCATTGTATAGTCTTGTTGCTGTGTATAATGTTCTCCTGGTTCTGCTTATTTCACTTAGCATTAGTTCATGTAGGTTTCTCTAGGCCTCTCTAAAATCATCCTGCTGGTGGTTTCTTTTTTATTATTATTTTTTATTTATTAAAGCTTTTTATTTGTAAAACATATGTATAGGTAGTTCTTCAACACTGACCCTTACAAAGCTTTTTGTTACAAATTCCCCCCCCAGTCCCCTCCCCTTCCCTAGGTGGCAGGAAGTCCACTACATGTTAATTATATTAAAATACTTGACAAGTCGAATATATGTATACATATTTCCACACATCCTGTTGTGCAAGAAAAATCATATCTACAAGAAAAAAATATGAGAAAGGAAACCCAATGCAAGCAAACAATGATAGAGAGCATGAAAATATTATGTTGTGGTCCACATTTCATATCTCTCTCTCTCTGGGTGTATATGGCTTTCTTTACTGAACAATTGGAACTGGTTTGAAACGTTTCATTGTTGAAGAGGGGCATGTCCATCAGAATTGATCATCATATAGTATTGTTGCCGTGTATAATGATCTCCTGGTTCTGCTCATTTCACTCAGCATCAGCTCATGCAAATCACTCTAGGCCTCTCAGAAATAATCCTGCTGGTCGTTTCTTACAGAACAATAATATTCCATAACATTCATATACCATAATTTATTCAGCCATTCTCCAATTGATGGGCACCCTTTCAGTTTCCAGTTTTTTGCCACTACACAAAGGGCTGCCACAAACATTTTTGCACATGTGGGTCCCTTTCCCTCCTTTAAGATCTCTTTGGGATATGGGCCCCGTAAAAACACTGCTGGGTCAAAGGATATTCACAGTTTGATAACTTTTTGAGCATAGTTTCAAATTGCTCTCCAGAATGGTTGGATCCATTTACAATTCCATCAGCAATGTATCAGTGTCCCAGTTTTCCCACATCCCCTCTGACATTCGTCATTACCTTATCCTGTCATCATACCCAATCTGACAGGTGTATAGTGGTATCTCAGAGTTGTCTTAATTTGCATTTATCTGATCAATAGTGATTTGGAGCACCTTTTCATATGACTAGAAATAGTTTTAATTTCATCATCTAAAAATTATCTGTTCATATCTTTTGACCAATAATCGATTGGAGAGTGGCTTGAATTCTTATAAATATGTGTCAATTCTCTATATATTTTAGAAATGAGGTTTTTGCAACCAGCAGGGCGATTTCAGAGAAGCCTGGAGAGACTTGCATGAGCTAATGCCTGTTCTCTCTCTGCATAAAAACTGTCTATGGTGAGAGTTCTTTTTTGTTTTTTATTCATTTTTTTAAAGCTTGAGGTTTGTTTAAAGCAGAGAAACAACAGCTGCTTTAATTTACCCTGGGGCATTTTGGCTGATTGACTTCTGGTGCTGGGCTATGGGAGCTAGATCCACTGTTCTCAGTGGTTTACAATGTACCTTTTACAAAAGGCAGATCCGCCAAAGCACCTGCCTGCAACCAGGGCAGAGTGGCCCAAGAGTCTCACAGGGACTTCCTAGGTGCTTAGAATCTGCCATGCTGAGTCCTGGCCAGGCTTCCTGCCCTGTCTCCCTGACCTGCCATCTGAGCTGGACAAATTGCCAGACCCCCTGCCCATCTGAAACAGACCTGTTCTGAAGTCCTTCCAAGGTATCTTCTTCTGGGAATGTGTTGTACTCCAAATATTTGGGGGTGTTTTGACTCCAGAACCAGTTCAGAGGCTTAATCTGCTGTTGGTTTGAGAAAAGGTCGGAGGAGGTCACAGAAAGTCATGTCTTCACTCCTCCATCTTGTCTCCATCCCCCTTACCCCTCACAGATCCTTTCAATGGAAGGAAAATCTTTCAGAATTCTGTGCTTATACAGAAACAAATTCAGATCAGGAATTTTCAAAACTCAGGTGGGGAGAGGGGATAGCTTACCCTAGTTTAGATGATTTGGGGAGCACTGAACATTTATAATTGCCCAGCCTTCTTTGAGATTCTGGAATAACACAACACTCAAAACTCCCCAAAAAACTGCCACAGGATCATTCCAAACCTTCTATCCAGATGTGTGCTAGAGACTAACAGTAACAGTAACATTCCAAAGTCAGGAAGTAGCCTGAAAAAAATGGGCAAACAATATAAGAACCACACACACCATAACAGGATATGATGGTGGTAGGGATATTCAATTCACAAACAAAAAATAATGACTTTAAAATATCTATAAAAAATACCTTAGAGAAAAACACAATTTGGCCACAGTCTTAAATGGAATTTCTGGAAGAAATGAAGTAAGAGTTTTAAAAAGTTAAAAATGTTATTTTTAAATAAATGCAATGATAATGCTTGAGGAAAACATGATTAAGAAATGAGAGCTATTGAAAAGAATTAGAAAGAGACACTCATAAGTTAGAAGTTTGGAGGCAAAGAGAATTTAAATTTTAACTTCTTTGCTTCAGTTTCCTAATTTTAAAATAGGTAAATGTTTTCATTAAAATATAGAAAAATATGTACTAGATTTTCTTTCAACAATAAAAAGGCAGCAAAAACCCACTATCATCTAAATACAGCAGCAGAAAATCTGAAAATTAGAGGTTAACTAAATTGAAAACCAAAACATGAGAGAACTGATAAAACTAGAAGTTTAATTTTAAAAAAACTGATAAACTATATAAATAAGTAGTAAATATGATTCAGAAAGAAAGGAAAACCTAATTGCTGACATAAAAAATGAGAAAAGAGAATTCACAGCAGACTAAGAGGAAACAAAGAGTATTATTAGAAAGTATTTTGATAAATTATACAGCAGCAAAATATTTAACTTGTAACTTACAAAATATATGAATATTTATCAAATATAATAGAGATTTTAACTTAAATTCAGAAAACAAAATTGTGAAACTCAGAATCAGGTGGAGTTAGATGTCAATTCTATCAAACATTTAATAAACAATTAATTTCAATGTGATATAAACTATTTGAAAATAAAAGAGAATCTTAACAATTCTTTCTTTGATACAAATAGGGTGTTGCTATTTAAACCAGGAAGAAACAAAAATGAAAAAGAAAACATCCCTGACAAATATTAAGTCAAACATATTGATTGAATAAAATGTTAGCAAAGAGGCTACAACTAAATATAAAACAAAATCAAACACTATGGCTAAATTATAATTTATACAAATTCAAAAGTTCTTTAGGAAAATTATTTTTAAAATATATTGCATTAATAAAGAAATCAGTAAAAATTACATATATTATATTTTCAAGATTTTTTCTTTTTTAATTTTTATTTGCAAAACATATGCATGGGTAATTTTTTTTTAAATTGATCCTTGCAAAGTTTTCTGTTACAAACTTTTCCCTCCTACCCTCCACCCACTCTCCTAGATGGCAGGAAGTCTAATACATGTTAATTATGTTAAAATACTTTACAAATCAAATATGTGTACACATCTTTATACAGTTATCTTGTTGTACAAGAAAAATCGGATCTATAAGAAAAAAAAAATCTGAGAAGGAAAACATAATGCAAGCAAACATCAATAGAGAGTGTGAAAATGCTATGCTGTGGTCCATTCTCAGATCCCACAGGCCTCTCCCTGGTTGTAGATGGCTTTCTTCATCACTGAACAACTGGTTTGAAACATCTCATTGTTGAAGAGAACCATGTTCATCAGAATTGATCATCATATAGTATTGTTGTTGCTGTGTATAATGATCTCCTGGTTCTGCTCATTTCACTCAGCATCAATTCATGCAAGTCTCTCCAGGCCTCTCTGAAATCATCCTGCTGGTCGGTTCTTACAAAACAATATATATTCAAGATTTTTGATGAAATAAAGTATTCATTTCTGTTTTTAAAAAGTCATCAACAAGCATAATAATCAATGAGCATTTCCTTAATATGGTAAATATAATCTTTTTAAAAATTAGCTTCTTGAGATTTTATATAACAGAAAAAAAATATAAATGGTGGGATGACAAATAGAGTGACCCCATCCCAGGCAAAGTCTTCTCTAGAGGACATGAATCATCTTATACTTCAAAGATAACTGGAAATAGAGGCCTAAGGGATGAGAATTTCCTCTTTAGTGTATCACTGTCTATAAACCCCTTAGTCATCTACATTAACAGGAAACAGGAGAGATATGCCCTTGCTCTGAAATGTGTCTGTTTTCCTCTTTTACCATTACCTATATTCACGGCTGGAAGCAGGCCCATCTCAAGCTTCCATGGTTTTTTTTTTTTGTTGTTGTTGTTGTTTTTTTGGTTTTTTTCTGGAATGATGACTGATTTTAGAGAGAACTAATAAAGAACTACATTTCATTGCTTGATTTAAAAAAATACATTTCTTTTATTAAGTTATCCATTTCATCTCCTTTTATATTCTCTCTTTTTTGCATCTTAAGTAGAAAATTAAAAAATAATAATCTTTCCTTTTTACTTTCCATTCTGTAATTCTGTCAATTAAGATACATTGATTCATTTGTGAGAAGTCATGAAACAAGTCTATGATACTTCAGTTCTGCTCCTCTACCTTCTGCTTTCAAATTTTTCAAAATTTCTCTTTTTCAAAACTATCCTACTATTACCTACTTTTTCAAAAGTACCCTTGTGAGTTTATATACACTGGTGATTTTGAACACTCCATTTTTTAAACAGATAAAGCTCCCTGCCCCTCTTTTCTTGGACAATTAGGAACATGATATGGACATTTCATCTGATAGAACCTGTCTCCCACCACCACCAGAGGTAGGCTAGTTTTTCCCTGAAATTCAACAAAACTTTCCATGGGGTTTGAATGTCCTAAAGGATCCTAGAGTCAAGCTGTGCCTCCAGTCACATAATTTCATAGTGTACTCTAGTCATACCAATATAGTTTCCTGGTCATCTACATGCCACCCCTGTAACATAAGGACCCTTCAGAATTGGTAAGTGTCTCAAGAAAGTCATCATACTCTATCCTGATGACCAAAAATGTTTCCACATAGAGACTAGAGTATGAAGGAAGGTTGCATCTACTTAAGACAAATGCTTCAGTATTTCTGCTGAAAATCTTTTTTTATGTTTTAAGTCAGTGAATCTCATTTTGTTACTTGTTGAATGACTGATTCATGTCTCATTTTTCTCCAATGATTATCTTACACCAATAAAGAACTGAATGTAGCTTGCCCATGATACTTCCCTTGGTGAGACAAGAAGTATATATTCAATTTGGTTTGGGAATTTTATCATGGCTGCTTGGGTCTGTACCAAACAACTCTGATACTGATTAATCAGTATCAGGATTCATGTGCCTTCAGGGAAAGAAGAGATCATTCTAACTAAATGCCTGAGAAGTAACTGATTCTGGAGAAGAAGTGGAACCCCACCTTGGCCACAATTTCAGTCTTTTCACTCCCTAGAAAAGTCTTGCAGGGAGAAGTGATGTCAATATTGACTTAAAATCACACACACTATCTCATATTGTATTTTTGTGTATTTTGTTAAGAATTCTCAAACCCTCATGAATTTGACAGATCTGGTATAGAGGATTTAGACATCTTTTCCTCACTTTTATGGAAACATCCAGAATATCTAATAGAAATACCTGTATAAGAAACCAAAATAGACTGGAAGAAATAAGGAAAACAGTTTCAAGGCTTTATAAAGAGTCAAAAGAAAAAATAGAAAACAAATAAAGGAGATTTATTGAGTACTTTGGTCAAAGGATCTCCAAAAGCTATGAGTTGTCCCCTTGAGACATATGCTCCTGATTTCCCCTGAACTTTGTATATACTGGCATGGAGTGTGCTACAGACTTTGGAACAATGCCTATAACTATTCTTACCATAACACCTTCATGAATAACTTTCTAAAAACTAGTCATATCAAAATCATGATTAGAAGACATATTGGCAGGGTCTCCTAACTCCCACTACCCCCAATGGCTTAATTTTACTCCTTGAAAACCTGACAGGACAAAGGAGATAAGCTCAGAGACCTTCAGAGCAAGTGACATTTGGGATATTGATCTCAGAGCATGAGCTACACCTTTTCAACTATTTTTTCAATCATTTGGTTTTGTTACATTATTTATTGCTTTCTCAATAAAGTAATTTTTATTTGGTCTCTTTTCATAAAGTCTATTAATTGGGTAAGATTTAACCACTTTTTCTTCAAAGTCTATTTTCTACATTTCTACATTTACATCTACATCTCTTCTACAGAACTTTAATTTAGTTTTTCATTCATTCACTCATTTATTTAATCTCTTCTTCAAGGTGTTCACATAGTTTTTATTGAAAATCTATTGTTTTTTTTTCTCTGCATATAGATGTTACGAAGTTACTTTCCCTTTTCTGGCTAGATTCAGTAATCTATCACAGTATATAATAATTGTTATGCCAGTCATTATCTCCTTTGGCTTACTCTATATTTAACTATAGTTCCTGAATTATGGATTTATGTCAGAGCTAGGCTTTATCCCCATTGCTCTTTTGTGGTTAGTCCTGCTTAGTCTCCTCTTGGGTGCCCTCTGTTTCTATACTGACCTCCTAGAGGAAGGTTTTCCAGATCTTTGAAGCTAACAGTGCTTTATCATTAGGACTCCCTATGGAATCTCAAAACAGACTTCAAAGCCCCTAGGGTTCTGAAATGAATACTACCATGCTGCATTGGTTGTTGCTACTCCTGGTAACTCCTTAGTTTCCCCACTGTGGATTTTTGATAGTTCTGAACTTTTCTCAGTGGATTCCTCCCCTGTTGCTACCTCCAGAAACAAAGAATTGCAATCTATGCATTTCTCTAGCCAGACTCTGATCTTGCTGGGAGGCTATTGGATTTTTTTCTCTGATCTGGTACAGATTTTCCTGACAGAGTTCTGTTTTTTGTTTTTGTTTTTAATTTCCTGTGGGCTTTTGCCTACTTTTTTTTTTTTTGCTAACCTTTTGGTGGAAGTTACTTAATGTGGTTTTTTTTTTTTCATTGGATTTCTTTATTATTTGGTCCAGTGTGAATTTCAGGTTTTGGGTGGTCTGCCTCTATTTTGGCAGCCAGCTGGGTCATAACTTTCCCATGTTAATTCATAAAGATTTTTACCTTGTTGGAATTATTTTCTTTATGTTAGGGGTTCAATGGTAATTGTTCTATAATTAAAGCAAATTTTTTCTTTTTTTTTTTCTTGGAGTAGATTTAGAGTTAAAGGTTCTGTATTGAATAACTTGGGTTTTTTTGGCACAGTGACCTGGCCATAATTTTCTAATATGGATTATTATAGTCATCATTATATATATATATATATACACAAAAATAGTAGTTAAATTAATGTATTGAAAGATGTGATACAAATTAAGACCCATCTTTTTTGTTCATTTTATGTGATTCACTTAGTCTTACCCACAATTAAAAAGAAGGGAAGAAAGATTCTTACTCAACATTCAATGTCTAAAATTCAGAATCCACTTTCATTTGGAGAACACCTACTATCCACATGAAATGGTTGTGGTGGTAGACTCAGAATGGTTATAAGGGAGGGTTGGAAAATTTTCTCAATGGAATTAACACACCTGTTGCTGTGGATGCCTAAGCAGGATGAAGTTATAACCTCCTTGAAGAACTCAATTTTATCTAACAAAAGGAGAGTTTGAGAGCTTTAGGGGATGGAATAGAGAAGGGAAATATCAGAAAATGGGGGCAGGTGTTCTATGAAGCAACTCGAGTATCTTCCCATCCTTCATTTCAGCTGACCACACATCCTTTGGTTTCAGGCCAGAGCTTCCTTAGAGTCGGACCTTCTTTGAAGTTTATTGAACAAATAAATAGATAAATATTTTTCAGGAATGAAATTTCTGTATTAGGTGTTATGTTAAAACAGACTACAACTGAAACTACTTCCCAGTCTAAGAATAAATGATTCTACAGCATCATAAATAAATTATTTTTAATCTTTTAATAATATCTCAAGTCTGAAGCTAAGACTTCGGATGATAAATAACCTTCTTTCAAAAAGATTAGAAGGAAGACTGTCTAGAAGAGATGATCTAGTTCAACCCTTATTTTTTTATTTTAATAGTATTTGTTTCCAAATACATTCAAAGATAGTTTTTGATGTTCATTCTTGCAAAATCTAGTGTTCCAAATTTTTCTTCCTCTCTTCCTTCTCCCTCCTCAAGACAGCAAATAATCTGTTATAGGTTAAACATATGTGATTCTTCTAAATATATTTCTATATTCATCATGCTGCATAAATAAAAAAAAATCAATCAAAAGAAAAAAGCATGAGAAAAGGAAAAAAAACAAGCAAACCATCAACAACAAAAAAGGAGGTGAAAATATTATGCTTTTATCCACATTTATTTTCTTTCTGGACATGTCTGGCACTTTCCATCACAAATCTATTGACAATGGGCAGCTAGGTGGTGCAGTGGTTAGAGCACCAGCCCTGAAGTCAGGAGGACCTGAGTTCA
Organism: Myrmecobius fasciatus; assembly: GCA_023553655.1. Lineage (NCBI taxonomy): Eukaryota > Metazoa > Chordata > Mammalia > Dasyuromorphia > Myrmecobiidae > Myrmecobius > Myrmecobius fasciatus. Next base: position 39,077 of record JAJPUD010010635.1, on the reverse strand, counting down.
AAAAATGGGCTCAGACACTTCCTAGCTGTGTGACCCTGGGAAAGTCATTTAACCCCAATTGCCTAAGCAAAAAAAAAAAAAAGTTCTCCCTCAAAGGGGAATGACAAATCTATTGACATTGCCTTAAAACATCTAATTTCAATCCTTTTTTAAAACAAACTGAGGTCAAGAGAAGTTAAATAATTTGACCATGGTCACATGAACAAGTAACAAAAAAGTGCCTTCTGATTCCAGGTACAGCAGTCTTTACACCAATTAATTGACTCTTTTAGTATTATTTCTAAGAAACAAAGTTACAAGCATAGTATGGATTTAGATGAGCATTTTTGTCTTTGATATTTTTCAATTGTTTTAGTCATGTCTGATTCGTCGTGACCCCACTGGGGTTTTCTCGAAAAAAATACTGGAGTGATTTGCCATTTCTTTCTCCAGCTCTTTTTATGTGTAGTTAAGAAAACTGAGACAAAGAGAACTGAATAACTTGCCACAAGTAAGTATCTGAAACTGGATTTGAATTCAACTCTTTATGACTCCAGTCCTAGCACTCTATTGACAGTATCACCTGATGCCCTTATTTTTGTTCATGATATGTCAATTTAACTCACCTATAATTACACTTAAAATTAATGTCACTCTCCATTGTATGCTGATAGAGTACAGTAGTTCTTCCACAATGTATCAAAATAGGATATTCAAACAGAATATAAATTTAATTACCCATAAACCTATGTTTCAGATTAATTTGAGCAATTTTATTTATGTAATGCATCATTTACATTTAGTTAAATATTATCCAATTCGTATTTTCTTCCTAAAATTTGAGGTAGCCAGGTTTTCTCTCAGCTATAAGTCTCAGTTCAAATAAAATCAAATGAAGTAAAATACTATGCAATATACCTATATATTAAGCTGGTCTATGATGTAAAAAAGTGAAGCTGAAAATGAATAAAAATAGCCCCTTCAAAAAAAAAAAGTAAAAACAAGAAGCCAGGGCATTATACTTGGACTACTTTACATTAATGGGAGTAGGAGTATATTTCTGTGATGAATAACAAGGAGGATCTGGAACAAGCAAAAATATTTGATCTTTTGCTGTTTTTAATGGATATTGAGAACAGAGGAAACAATGCAATAGATTTAGTTTCTGATGAATGAGTGTTTTTGCTGTAAAAGTATTAGATGAATTATAAAGCAAAGGAAGGAAGTTGTTCTAAGAAGGAAGGAAAAAGAACTTTCTGTTTCCTATTTCAAATATGATACTTCAGGCCTTGGAGTAAATAATAATGATTTATGCTTTGAATTACAAAATTATTACTAACTGCTACATATGGATATTTAGATTTTGCCATGATAGTACACCTTTCTATTTGTCCAATGTCCTTCTCTCCCTCCTCCTCACTCTACATCTTCAAACTTGAGGAATGGAAGTAAATGATGGACTACAACACCAATATTTTCTTTTCAAGTTTAGATCTTTAATGATTTTCTATCTTTGAGACCTTAGAAAAATTTTTTCCTGGACTTATGAAAGTTTTTATCTAAAAGCCAATAATTTTCTTCTTTCATTATATTGTCTATCTTCTTCATCCTCTGTCTTACACAGATGTAACTGCAACTCCTTTTCTAAATAAAGTATAAGGTTCTTTACTTTGAAGCTTCAAATTCTTCAAGCTTGGGTGAATTTTGAAATTGATTTCATGGTAGTGGCCTTGTTTTTTGTTTGTTTGTTTGTTTTTGTTTTTACATCTTTGTTATGAGAGTCAAATTTACTTGGGAAAAAGAAGGGAAAAGCAAGTCACCTGAACCATTTTAAAATGTTGGTAGAGAAGAGGAATCATATTGACATGTTTTTTTTTTCCTGAAATGATCTTTCAGTTTAACTTTCTTATGTTCATATATCAGCGCTAATACTAGTTACCTATGACAAATTTGGTACCTAGCCAGGTCCTAGTGATAATGGGATGGAAGAGGAATGTTTTTTTCTTCTTTTTCAAAAATATATTTTTCTTTTATCCTCACTTGTCTGACTCTGAGACAGTGAATACTGATTATAAAAGACACATTGGTGCTCCCAACTTCAGTCCATTATATCCATCTGGGTAGAGAAAGTATGACAGGCGTGCGTGGGTGTGGATGTGTGTTGTGAGAATATAGAAGCAGGCATGCAGGCTTTAGAGAGCGAGAAAGTGAGAGCGAGAAAATGGACTGTGAAAATATAAGTCTATCCCAAATTCTGATTAACGAGTCTGTTACTTTAACTCTCCATTTATGTGAATTCATTTTGCAGTCAAGACACATGGCATTCATTTGTGTGTGTGTGTGTGTGTGTGTGTGTGTGTGTGTGTGTGTGTGTGTGTGTTTTCCAAGGAAATTTTCTGTGGCTAGTAATAAGGAACTAATAAATCTGCATAATATTGTTTGAAATAGCTTTGCCTTTGACTTTATAGCAGTAAGCATGGCTAGGAGACGACACACATGATGGAATAGATCCACCTTAAATGTAAGGACTAAAATAAAGTCTAGTAATTGAAATAAGTAGATTGGTTGTTAAAAAAAAAAGGTTCTCTCCATTTTCTTCCTTTTTTACCTTTATATGTATTTTCAATTTATTAAATAAAACAACATTTCTATAATATAGGAGACTCCTTGATTTTCTGTACACACATATTAAACAAATCATTTTTTCACTTAACTTTATGATTTTTTCCTACCTTTGATTCTAGAATCTTCCTTGTCCTAACTGGTTAGGAATCCTTGGATACTTCATGCAATAGCAGTTCATGAAACAGAATACTGTATTATTATTATATTAGCAACTCTTCCTAGAACAAGGTCTTAAGCCTATATAAAACATATTAAATTAAATTATGAATTAATTTATAACACAGCATGTGACATAATTCCACCACATACACATATGTTTTTGCTTATGCTTTGTAATTGATACATTTGGTCCAGAGAAGAAAAGGTATATCTGCATGGGACCACCCCGTCTCCCCCCAAAAAAGTTTGCTTTATACAGCAGGCAAATTGAAAGGTTCAGAATATATAATTTAGTTGGTATATATATGACTTCCAGTTAAGATGATGATGTAGTATGATGATAGAAGACCAAAGATTTCCAATAAATATTCCAACAAAGGACTAAGAAATGCACCATAATAAACAAAAATAAAGAAAATCAAAGACAAATTTTCATAAGCTCTTCTACCCAAAAAAGAGCTCTTCTATTGCATAAGAAGACTGCCAGAAACTTCCAAATGCTCTTAGTGAGAGGAGATAGAAGCCTCACCACACTGCACCAGAGTTATAGTAGGAAACAGGGACATCACAGCAAACAAAAATTATTAAAACCAGACAATGCAATGCTAGAGCCAAACCGGGAAACAGGACCTGACTAGGCTACTCAAATAACTGATTTCCTCAAAAATGAAATGGTATAAACAAGTAATAACTCCACAGGGAGATAGCTGGGTAGTACAGTGGATAGAACACTGGGTCCAAAGCCAAAAGTCCTGAATTCAAATGAAGCCTCAAACCCTTACTAACTATATGATCTTGAGCAAGTCACAACTTCAGTTTTCTAAACTGTAAAATGGGAATAATAATCACACCTACTTTCTAGAGTTATTGAAAGGATCAAATGAGATAATATTTGAAAAGTGCTTAGCACAGTAACTTGTTATAATAGGTACTATATAAATGTTAGTAATGAAAATAATAATAATAAAATGTTTTATCACAATTATATAGCCATGTTCTTAAATAATGATATATTTTAAAATATAAAAATTATGTAATAATTATTATTAGCATTATCCATGAGATAAGAAGTCCTAGAAAAAGTGAAATTGAAGAAAAAATTAGAACATATGAAATTCAAAAGTTTAAAAAGCACCAGACTCTGAAACTAACCAAAGATCCTACATAACATATTTTAAAAAAACAAACAAAAAGAAAGAAAGCTACCCAAATTTACCAAAAACAGAGATCAAAGTGAAAAAGAAAGAATTCATTAGTCACTTCCTGCACAGAAGCACAAATTGAAAATACCCAGGAATGTCATAGGCCACATCCAAAGCTTTCTGGTCAAAGAAAAATGTTTTGCAAGTAGCCAGAAACAATACCACCACAACAGCGGAGATACCAAGTAACTACCATTAGAACCACATCCAACCTAGAAGGTACTGCTAAGAAAGAAAATCTTTGCATACAATACTCCAAAAAACAAAAGATAAACACTTAAGATGAAGAATAACCCACCCTGAAAATGTGAGTATAATATTACAGAGTAAGAAAAAAAGGATGTTTAATAAGCATTCTTAGTGAAAAGATCAGAGGTAGGTTGAAGTACAAGCACACCATAAAAGAAAACCCTAAAAAGGCAAGTGTATTTGAGGAATGAAAAGGGGCTAAATGTTGATAAAATACTTACATTTTTATGGAGATGAAAGAGACATGTCCTTTCATAATCTCATGAACTTTTAGTTCATGAGAAACAGGTACCAGAGAAAGACATACACAGGGCTGCCTGGCATTGGCTTAGTTCCATAGAAATGATTTTAAGAGAGGAAAAAAAGTTAAGGAAAAGAGGAATATAATAAAAAATGAACTGAAGAGAAAGGGGGATGAACTTGCTATTTCTCATAATTATCATAATTTCTCATAATAAGAAAGGAATAGCATATAAGCATGAAGCCTAGGAATAGGGCGTATAATATATAATCCTCTCATCTGAAATGAGCAAAGAATTATTGAACTTTTAAATACAAATTTTTGATATAGAAAAATAGTAAATTCAACTGTGAAACCAATGAGGACAGGGAAAGGGAATATGGGGTAATTTAAGAGAGACAATAGAATTTGGAGTTATAAGTAAAGCAAATTTCAACTTGAGATGGAGGATCAAAAACCAGTGTTCAAAAGGAGAGAAAGATAGTACAGACTCAGTGATCAGGATCTGGATTAGGTAAAGAGAAAAGGAGCAGAGAAGTATGATCAAATAGATTTAATTATAAATTATTAGTATTGATTACATTTCTTTTATTTTACTACTTTATTCTTTTTAGTACAAAGAATGAAGAAACAATAAGACGGTATGATGTCAAAAGAAATACAATTATCATTGTCATTGTCAATTATCAATTTGAATGACATAAATTCACCCATAAAACAGAAGAGCAGAGCAGGATGGATTAGAAAGCAGTTTTCAATAGCATGTCATTTATAAGAAGCATACTTGACATATCAAGATTCACATAGAGTTAAAACAAGCATAATGTATTATGTCTCAAGAAAAATTAAAAAACCAGTAGTAGCAATCATGATGTGAGATATAACACAACAAAAAGTAGATGTGATTTGAAGACATTATTTTAGCAACTACATTATGCTTAAAGGTGCTAAATAGTTCATGAGAAATAACAAAATTTAATAAAGTAATATAATGCACTGAATGACAATGCAACTAAATACCTACAAGAAAAAAATAACATTATAGAGAAAAACAGGAAGTAAAACTATAATAATTGAAGACCTTACTGCGCTCTCTTTTTAGATATAAGCAAATCTAATAAAAAGATAAATGAAACAAAAAGGGCCACAATAGAATTTCAGAAAAATTAGAAATACTAAGTCCATGACAATTACTGAGAGATAATTAAGAGGTTCATACATATTTCTCAGCTGTATGTCACCTTTACCAAAATAAATAAATAAATAAACAACTATGTACTGTGTCTGATGAAAGATGTTATAACTGAGGAAACAAGGTTTGATCTTTCAAGGATATCGATTCATTAAATAATACATGTCCATTGCCCGACACATCAAGAGCAGGTCTTTTCATTAGCTTAGGACTATTCCCTGAATATGGGGAGACTGACTTTTAAACATTAAAATAATTCATCGTATAAAACCAATTAATTAAAAGAAAATAATTAAATAATCTGGTTTCTAATTGGAAGAAAGATGGGAATTTCTAAGTTGGGTAGGAGACAGTGAACAGGTGTAATTCCCTAAATTCAGAAAAAAGTAGTGTCCCACTGCCCCCAAATATCTGTAAATAATCAAAGAAAAATGAAAACAATAACTGGACCAGTTTTCAGATAAGATTTCTTGAGATTTCTTGAGATGTATAATCATGAGAAACTTCCTTCCATCAGTCTTTGCATCTCACCAGGTTTCTGGTCAGAATAACCTAGGCCTTAGTTAAGGGTCTTTAAGCAATTTCTTAATCATGCAGGGATGGTTTCAAACAATACAATAAGTTTTTCTCCTAAATCCCACAATTGAATAAAGATTTCGCACAAAAAGGAAATAATTTTATTTTATTTATTTTTTAAATTTTATTTGCATAACATATGTGTGGGTAATTCTTCAACATTAACCCTTACATAGCTTTCTGTTACAGATTTTCCCCCCAACTCCCCACCCCTCCCCTAGATGGCAGGATATCCACTACATGTTAATTATGTTAAATACTTGGCAAATCGAATATATGTATACATATTTCCAAACTTATCATTGTTTTGCAAGAAAAATAGTATCTACACAAAAGACATATCAGATAAAGGAAACACAATGTAAGCAAACATAAATCAAGAGTATGAGAATGTTATGTTGTGGTCCACATTTCACATCCCTCTCTCTGGGTGTATATGGCTTTCTTCAGTGAACAATTGGAAATGGTTTGAAACATTTCATTGTTGAAGAGAGCCATGTCCATCAGAATTGATCATCATATAGTATTGTTGCTGCCATGTATAATGATCTCCTGGTTCTGCTCGTTTCACTCAGCATCAGTTCATGCAAGTCTCTCCAGGCCTCTCTGAAACCGTCCTGCTGGTCTTTCTTACAGAACAATAATATTCCATAACATTCATATACCATAATTTATTTAGCCATTCTCCAATTGAAGGGCATCTATTCAGTTTCCAGTTTCTAGCCACTACAAAAAGGGCTGCCACAAACATTCTTGCACATGTGGGTCCCTTTCCTTCCTTTAAGATCTCTTTGGGATATAGGCCCAACAGAAATGCTGCTGGGTCAAAGGGTATGCACGGTTTGATAACTTTTTGAGCATAGTTCCAAATTGCTCTCCAGAATGGTTGGATCTGTTCACAGCTCCACCAACAATGTATCAGTGTCCCAGTTTTCCCACATCCCCTCCAACACTCATCTTTATCTTTTCCTGTCATTTTAGCCAATCTAACAGGTGTGTAGTGGTACCTCAGGGTTGTCTTGATTTGCATTTCTCTGATCAATAGTGATTTGGAGCACCTTTTCATATGACTATAAATAGTTTTAATTTCATCCTCTGAAAATTGTCTGTTCATATAAAAAGGAAATAATCTATTAAAAAGAGAATTGAACTAGTTACAAAATTGAGTCACAAGTTGAAGTCAATGTGGTTCATTTAATTACCACAGTTAAACGCATGTCCTCCTCCCCTCAATTATTTCAGTGATAGAACATAAAATGCCATAAATGTTTGAAAAAAAAGCTGAAATATTAAGCATATCCATAAAACAATAAAATATAATCAACAAACACCCTTTGAATATTTGATTTAAACTTAAATGGAGACAAAACAATTGAATCCTAAGGAATTGGTGGGTCAAAAATAGACTGCTTTGGTTATATATTTGATGAGTTACTATTCACTGTGTCTCAGAAGTCTTAGAGCAGCTTAAAGTTATTAAACCTTGGAACTACACTAAGATTTTTGGAGCATCCTGTTTGTACTGCTTAATTTTTTTAATGCAGTGAGAACAGTACAAGTCCCATTCAGAATACTTGAAGCCCATTGAAATGAAAACTTTCCAGAACTGATTCTGTCCTCTGATACAAAGCAAGATGAAATATATATTGCCAGTCTATACCAATGAGAAACCATTATTTTATTGTTATTCAATTTTATTTCTAACTTCATAAGTTATAAATTTGTAATGTTAAATGTCATTGTTTCCATAGTTAGAGCAGAATCAGATACACTTAATATATACTAGTCTAGGAAGGTTGCTTCAAAAAGATATTACTATTTCTAGCAAGAGGTAGCAATATTTTCTGCTTCTAATGGGTCTACATAGACTGGCCATAGTAAATGAAACAAGCAAAATATTTCAGCTATATCCAATTCTGAAATTTGCATGTAGAATGTCCTTACTTGTACTTTACAAATAACATGACTAAGGAATTATGAACATACTGGTTACCCTTCTCAAAACTCTGTTTATATTAGTCATTAAGTATGTATATCATAAACTTCATTTATTAACTATTGTTTAAATCTGGGAATATCATTTGTGTTTAGAACCTTCTTACAAAATCAGTCATGTTATTTATGATAAAGGGCTAGGGTATTTTAATAAAATTATGTTGCTGTTTGAAACAAGGAGAAAAAAGAACAAACCATAAAAAACAATAGGTAATTTCATAAAGGTAAATGATAATTATAAGACAACATGCCAAAAAGCTTTTGGAAGGCTGCCAAAGAAATTTGTAGGGAAAAAATTAGATCTCTAACTCTTTCATCAATGAGAGACATTGAATTAGGCATACAACTTAAAATTTTAGAAGAGCAATGAATTTTAAAATTCCAATTAAACACAAAATAGAAATTCTTAAAGAATTATAAAATAAAATTTTTAAATTGCTCTACAAGGTAAATTTTTAGGAAAAAAAATAATAAAGCCAAAATTCTGGTTGGCTAATTTGATGGGGGGAGAGAAAAAGGAAAAGAAAAGAAGAACCAATTTTTATAATAAAAATAAGAAACCCAAAAATTCACAACAAATATATGAGAGAAATAGATATTATTAGAAATTATTTTTGTCCAATAATATGCCAATACAACTGATAACTTTAATGGAATGGATGTACAATTTTGAAAATATAAAATATCCAGGTAGAATAAAAAATAAATAAGCAAATCTCAGGGAATATAAACAAGTAATAAAAAGTTTTGCAATGGAAAAAATGCAGGATTGTATAAGTTTATAAATGAATTATATTGAATATTTTAAAATAAGTAATTCCAGTTTTATATAAATTGTTTGGTAAAATACACAGAGAAAATATCAAATTCCCTATGAGACAAATATAATATTTCTGACAACAGTTAAGTGCTTTTGTACTGCTCCTAAAATCACTGTCATGGGGTGGGAAATAGGTATAATTTGCTAGAGTTTAGATTGTGATTGCTTTATAACATGTCTATCAAATCAACCATTCTATGATTGTTATATATTTCCATTTTTGTTTTCTTTGCTTATGAAAACTTTGGTTTGAAATACTTATGGGAATTTTATATATACAGGAAATGATAAATAGGGTCATATTTCTTACTTGATAGCACAGTATTCCATGCCAAGTAATGGCATCATGGAATGTATTGTGGGTATATAGTACATAATGAAATTAACTTGTGAAAGCCAGGGCTAGATCCAAAGCACTATTTTTCTTCAGTGATCCATCATTTTATCTTTAATTATTGAAAGTCATTGTCACAATGAAGGGAAATAAAAAAGTTAGATGATGGATATGAATAGTTCAAAATAGTTAACTTGTAAAAAATTTCAAAGAAAAATAGGAGCAAAAGATGTATTTGGAGAAATTAAGATGTGTTATAATTGTAGTGAAGGATTGTAGGTAGGGAGTCCAAAGGTTCTTAGTGTGAAGAGAAAACATGGAATGTTTTCAAGAAATTGTGCAGACTCCCTTTACATACCATTTAAAATATGGACAGGAGTTTTATGGAATGGCTGGATATGCATGGATAACTTACACCTTCATTACTGGAGGAAGATCCAATTAGATTAAAGCTCTTAGCATTTCTTTACTGAGAAAAATAATCTATTTCTTCCCTATTTCAGTGAGGCTGATATCACATATTTGTGAGTATTTGTTCTCATTGTGCAGATAGCAACACATTCACAATATCCTAAATTCTTAATAGAGAATTGCCTAATATGCTGTGGGTACTCATTGTGTATGGAAATATATTAAAATTAGAACAAAAAAGAAAAGATTTGTAGGGCCATAGGACCTTTATGAAAATGGCACACAAATTTGTGAAGAACTTCATATTCTAATTATATTTCAGAGGTTTTCACAGGCAAAGTAAATGTGGTTAAAATTATGGGATCAAGTAACTGAGAAAAAAATTTGGCAATTTTGTATGAGAATGTTATAAGAGATGTTGACAACTGATTCAAATTTATAAGAACAATAGCTACTTACCTGACATGAATAAGTAGTTTTCAAATTAAGAAATCTAAGTTATCAACAAATATATTTTTCAAAAAGTGTTAAGAGAAAAATGAAAATTAATGTAAATCTGAAATTCTACCTTACACTGTAAGATTTGAAATGATGGGGGAAAAAAAAGGAGAGAGACAATTATTGGAGGAGCTAAAGGAAACAGACCGATATACTGTTGGTGAAGTTGGGAGTTTGTTCAACCATTCTGGAAAACAATTTGGAATTATGCCCCCAAAGTCATTACACTATGCATACCAATGATATCATTACTAAATCTAAACCTTAAAAATATCAAAGAAAGAGGAAATGGACCCATATGTACAAAAATATTTATAGTAGCTCTTTTTGTTATAGCAAAGAATTTGAAAGTTAGAGTGTGCCCATATGTTGAAGAATAGTTCAACAAATTATGGTATATGAATGTAATGAAATGTTATTGTGACATAAAAAATAATGATATGAATAGTTTCAGAGAAAACTGAAAAGGCTTATGATAAAGTGAGCCAAACCAAAGGAATGATTTAAATAACAACATTATAAAGAAAAACAACTTTGAAAGGTTCAATAATTCTGATAGTATCAAAACAACTTTTTTTCCCCAAAAAGACTGGAGAAGAAAATTAATACCCAATTTCTGAGAAAGAGGGCATAGATACATAAGGCAGAACAAGAAATGCATTTTTGGACATGGCCAATGCATGAATTTGCTTTGCTTGACTATGCATAATTATCATAAGTTTTATTATTTATTTATTTTTTGATTATTCAGTTGGGGAAAAAAACTGTAAGTGCTTGTTAATTGAAAAAAATTAATTTAATTTAAAAAACCATAATGTGCTATAGGCCTTCATCTGTTTTTTTTTCTTTCATGGCTCCAAGTGCAACACTCAAAGTCTCCATCTGTTATTCCTTATTCCTGCTAAGATCCTAAGATAGCGGTGCTTTGGCAGATCTAGGATTTCATTGGTTTGTGCTAGAATATAACACAAACCTCAAAGAAATGTGGTGTTATGTTATGTTTTATGTGAAATATATATATATATATATATATATACATACATATATATATGTATGTACTTTATATATATACATACATGTATATATACATATATATATATATAGTTACACTGTGTTATGTTACAAGAGGCATCTCATGGTAATGAATAGAATGGACTTAGGGTCCACAAAGACCAAGACTGGCTGTGTGACCAGGACAAATTAAGCAACTTCTCTGATCTGTAGAAAAGTCTCTAAGAGGGTAAGTTATAAAGTACATTGTGATCTCCATTGGCAAGTTTCCTTACCAAGAATTCCATATACCTATGAAATTAAAGGCCCAGTTCTCTCCAAAAATGCTGTTTTGCAAGAATAAAAGCATTTGACTGCAGGAGGAGCAATCTAAGACTTCACAGAATAGTACAGAAGTGGAGTGGGATAAATAGGAACCTTTCTTGGAAAGTTGGGAATTTTCTTGAGATTATTGAGGCAGTCAATTAGTCTCATCTTGGCCTACTTAGTGAAGGAAGAAAGATAATAATATAGTTTATCTCAGGACAAGTCAAGTTACTCTGCACTTTGAGAGCTACAAATAGGATAGCACCTGACAGTACTGATATGAATATCACTGCTGCTGATTTCAATCTCTCTCCTCATTTTATGAGATGCACACAAACATTTTTAATGAATTCTCTAAGGAAAATCTATCTAGTGGATTGAAGTCCTTTCTTTTGTTCTTTTAGTACCTTAAGGGTGTTAACAGTTGGGTTATCCATCTGCTGTGTCTCATTTTTAAAGACTACCCTGTTCTCTTTTGATGGTAAGTATACTTAATAATGTCTTTTAAATAACTTCTCTCAAACAAGTCATCATAGGCTATGTTTGGATAATGTGGATATGTTCACTGTGCTTTGTATATATGAATATGTGTGTACATGCCTAGAGATTCCTAACTCCACAAGATCATATTTTTGTTTGTTCCAGCTTTCTGTAAGCCAGACTTCCTAGACTTTCACAGAACACAATAATAATATTTTCCATAAGATTGTATCCAAGGGAGTGCCTTGATCTATCAAATCTCCTACCTCCCTCAACAGATCTGTCTCCAGAAAACAAAAAACAAAACAAAAGAAAAAGTTATGAGTAGCAATCATGATTTCAGATAAAGCAGTCACAACATAAATAGCTCAATTTATGTGTGCATTTTTATTACACATGTATATGTACTTATATACACAGATATATATATATATACGTTTATATATACATGTGTCGTATTCTGTATATTACACATGCACATACACACATGTATATGTAAAATATAGTATCTTAAAGGAAAAGCTATTTAAAGTGGAGGTATAAAGTAAGCAGAACCTAGTGAATGCAATATATAATAGCAAGAACATTGTAAAACAAACACAACAATGAAAGTCTTTACAACTCTGATCAATGCAATGACTAGCCAAGATTTCAGAAGACTGAAGAGCATATGTGTGATATACTTCCTGAGAGAGAAATAGTAAATTCAGGGTGCAGAATGAGACTTTTTTTAATCATGGCCAGTGTGAAAATTTGTTTTGCTTAATTAGGCATATTTCTTTAAAGGATTTTATTTGTCTTTTTTTTCCTGTTGTAGAATAACTAGAAGGGAAAATAAATTTTTGTTCATTAAAAAATCATCTATTCAGTTTTTTAAAAGATTGCCAAGTGTGTTCTTGCTGCATGAGCAGGACTTGTCTAAAGTGTTACTCAGAGAATCCACCTAAGCAGCTCTCAACAGTTCTGGGAATAATCTAGAATAATTCTTTTGTCTGTGACAAAATACCTTAAAGAAATGCCAATCAGTTGTAAATGATCCAATCATTCTATAAAGCAAGTTTAAATTATGACTAAAGAGTTATAAAACTGCATGCCCTTTGATCCAGTAGATATTGACCCAATATCTACTCATATTACATGTTTCTACATGTAATTATACCTATTCATTTATACAAATGTTAAAACAAATGTTTTAAATTTATACAAATTTCATAATGACAATACTTTTGATTGTATTATTTTATAATTTACATAATTATCTTATTATTTGATAAAATACTTCTTACATAGTGTAGCAGCATCTCTTAATATAGTTGTGTTTCTTTTTGTTTCTGTGCATTTATGTTTACAATTATACACATTTTGTTATTTGAGAGAGAGAGAGAAAGAGGAAAGGAGGAATGGAGGGAGGGAAGGAAGGAAGAAAGAAGGGAGAGAATGTAGTATGGCTATTTTTGCTCACTTCATTTAACTCGTAATTAATTTAGATATTTTGATTTCTAATTGTCCCTATCTATACATACATGATCATAAATTATATTTTAAAAGCTAGAATTTAGTAAAGAGAACTTTCATGCAATTTTCAACTGGATATGTTTTCAAATGATCCATTAACTAAACTATAAGGGGAACTAATAACCATGATATGATGGTTTTATAACTTCAAATCCTTAAAGTAATTCAAACATAGGAAAAGTGTGATTTATTAAAACTTTGCCAGCCTCATACATAACTCATACATTCAATTGACCTATGAAACATTTATGTGAAGAACTAAATAACCTTTAGCAATTTGTTAGAATAGCTAAATATTTTTAATATAGTACATAAATTATTTATATGGTGATTTGGGTAGCTACTGATTATTATGGAATATATGGAAGCTAACTGGATAAATTATAATTGATTGTTATGCATCATAATTTCTTATTGCCCCATCTGTTAGTTAGATGATGTTGTAAAATTGGGTGAAATAATGAAATAGTGGATCACCTTTACATCTTTGAGTAGAAATATGTTTTAATTCCTGTGAGAGTTTTACGTTATGCATACAGGATTCTCTTCCCAAGAAAAGAATCTGCAAGCCAAATTTAAAAGCCCCATGGTTCTCCAAGTACAGAGGCAAAGCATCAGATGTTAATACTGCTTCAATGTCATTTTATTTTATTTTTTGAGCTTCTTTAATTAATGTATTTATTATAATAACATTACTTTATGAATCATGTTGGGAGAAAAAATCAGAACAAAAATCAAAACAGAAAAACCATGGGAAAGAAAAAAAAAACAGAAAAAAGAAGCGAACATAGCATGTGTTGACTTGCATTCATTCTCCACACTTCTTTTTCTGGATGCAGATGGCATTTTCTGTCCAAAGTGTATTGGGATTGTTTTGGATCACTGAACCACTGAGAAGAACCAAGTTTTTCAGAGCTGATCATCACACAATCTTGCTGTTATTGTGTACAATGTATTTCTGTCCCTGCTTGTTTCGCTCAGCATCAGTTTGTTTTTCCATTACCTTCATATATGATAGCCTCTTCATCCAATCCCCAATTGATGGGCATCTACTCATTTTTCAGTTCTGTTACCACAAAAAGACTTGGTATAAACATTTTGGTACAGGTGGGTTATTTTCCCTCTTTATGATTTCTTTGGGATAAAGACCAGTAGTGGTGCTGCTGGTTCAAAAAGTATGCACAGTTTAATAACCTTTTGGCCATAATTCCAGATTGCTCTTTAAAATGTTGGATCATTTTACAATTCCATCACCAATACATTAGTGTACCAGTTTTCCCACATACCCTCCAATGTTTATCACAATCTTTTCCTGTCATTTTAGCCTATCTGAGAAGTGTGAGATGGTACCTTAGAGTTTTTTAAATTTGTATTTCTCTACAACTGGTTTAGATTTATAAATAAAGAACTGTGTCAAATTTATAAGAATACAATTCATTCCCCAATTGATAACTGGTCAAAAGGTATAGATAATTTTCAGATGACAAAATTAAAGGCAACTATAGTCATATGAAAAAATGACTAGTCACTGGAAGTAGTGCTTTTTTATCTACAAATATTACAGTAACTTAAGTAGTTTCAACTTTCTGGCAAGATTGAGAAAATGGCATTAAAATGGTATATATCAAGTTCCTTTCTGACCCCATCTCCCAAAAACAGGCTACTTCTCACTTTCATAATACTAGGATACCCTGAGGACCTTATGATGTCTCTTTCTTACTGCTGCTGGTTCAAATGCCCACTAGCTATGTTCCTCCCAACTCTGATCTATTAAACGTAGTGTACTAATACTATTTAACTATTTAAAATCAATTAGACATTATAGAGGGACAATGATTTAAAAGATATAGCAAGAATAAATGTACATTTTACCTAATACCTCAAGAAAATACTTTACCCTCAAATACTACTAAATATTGTTCCAAGTTCACTCTAAGTATGACCTGATAGCCTGATGAATCCTTATCTTAGTCCCATTATCTTTAGTCCCATTATCTCTCATCTGATACAATGTACCAAAATCCTCCAAGAGTACCATTCAAAGAGAGTGGCCATGAAGCTTAGAGAAGGCTTATTTATTCTTTTGAAAATATCTCTAGTTCTAGCCATGAAGCCAATAAAAGAACCTCCTCCCCAAATGCGTTTAGATAGCAATGAGCAATGAAATATGTATCTATATTCTATAGTCCTTCCAAACACCTCTATTCTATGTCATTGTGACCCTTCCAAAAGTAGATTACTCAGCTTCTCTATAGGCAGAGATGCCATCCCAAGTGCTCTCTTTATATACCAAAACTCCATTACAACTAATTTCAGGAGCTTATTAATTCAGTTTATCCATTGTTTTGCTTCCTCTATAAGCAAAGAAATTTCTCATGTTTTAGAATAAGAGTCTGGTTATTATATCCTTTGAATATGTGGAGTTTTAATGCATGTATTGGCTATTCTAAATGAAACTTAGACATATACCTGAAATCAAACAGTGGGAGAGTTTTGTATCATTATACTTTGTGACACATCTTATTAGTCAGGCAAAAAACATTTATGAAGCACCTATTATAGACCAGGCACTATGCAGAGTGCTAGAAATATTAATAAAAGTTAAAAGGCAGTTCCTGTTTTCAAGAAGCTCAATATCTAATAAGTAAGAGAATGTGTAAATTACTAGATAAAATCAAGCTACATACAAGATAAATTGGAAATCTCACTCCTCTTCCCTTACTAACAAATCCCTCTGACTATGACAAGAAAACTGCAAAATCTTTTACAATTAATCTTACTGTTACTTCCATCAGGTATCCCTGAATAAACAATAATGAAGAGAGAAATGGAAAATTTTATTAACCTTTATTCACTACTAAAGGAAGGGATTTCTATTG
The DNA here is from genome assembly GCA_023553655.1 of Myrmecobius fasciatus. Classification (NCBI taxonomy): domain Eukaryota; kingdom Metazoa; phylum Chordata; class Mammalia; order Dasyuromorphia; family Myrmecobiidae; genus Myrmecobius; species Myrmecobius fasciatus. The sequence continues at coordinate 22,605 of JAJPUD010010635.1, read as the reverse complement.
ATTGCTCCAACCTTACTGTGCTCCTATCAAACATGGGCCTGCATTAATTTAGGAATGGTTCTTATCTTAGAGCAAATCATGGTAAATTTTCTTCAGATTATGCTATATCAGTCTTTATTTGGTTCTTCAAAAAGGACATCTTTCTCTAAGCTAAGCTCAAGGTTCTGAACTCATGACTTTAAACAGAGACCGTAAGTTGGCAGAAGTTGGTTGATATGCTTTTAATGTGGTACATGATTAGAAAGATTTGGAAAAATAGGAACTTTCTTACCTAGTCTGGGAGTCCAATAAACAATACACTGCAAGAGATGAATTCTTTTGCTCCATAAAATAGTAGGTATGAAAGTGAAAGTTGTGCATGCATGAAGAATTGAGAATAGAAAAATAACAATCTGGCAGATATGACTGGCAAATCTACTATCTTTAATAAATTTCCACTCCATGTTTTGGAAATATAGATTTTTCTAGTTACACTAGCACATCAAATGATAGACACAAAACATACATAGACTTGCTTTAACTAAATGAAAACAGAACTGGTTCCGAAACAATAACTCCAGCATGAGATTTGGAGATCGAAGAAGAGTTACCTGGTGGCACTTCATTCCATAATACATCCATTAGCCATTTCTCTATTTAACCTGTCCCATTCAAGTAAAAATGGTCTGATTGAGTGTTGAAGAAGATTGTCCTAGGTCCATTGTTTTCTGTTTCAATGAGTAGCCTAACTTCCTCTTATTCTGTCTATAATTTGCCAAGTCCTGATAGACCTGGAACAAAAGGACAAAGACAAATGTAACCTCTACACAATTCATTTTAACATCTACAATTATACTTTTTTGTAATTGTCAACATTTAACGGATATGAAGAGTTTAAGGTTCTGATTAGGTGGAGGCCCTCCTTGCCTGAAAGGCTACAGCCACAAGATTGAACAATATACTTTTGAAAAGGAGACTTCCTTTTTGGGTAATTCTATATCAGGTGGCCAGTGACCAGGAAATCCATGTCACAGAACAAATTGTTCAACACTTTATACAAGTGTTTCCCAGTTTTCAAATGTCTGACTATCTATATTACCCTCAGAGCTCAGAAAAAGAGGGAAAGGATAAGCTTTAAAATATATATTTGAAAAAAATATGCAGTGGCTCTTCTCTCCTAGATAAAGGACCTTGTGCTAGATCTCATGATGCTTAGATCATTCCTTGAGGAAAAAGCAAATTATGAAATAGTAATGGGTCAATAAAGCAAGAGCAGAGGTTCTTAAACTTTTCATTCTCATGGACCCTTTTGACACTTTTGGCAAAGTCTGTCAATCTCTTCTCAGAATGTTTTAAATAAATAAAATAAAACACAGGATTACAAAGGAAATCAATTGTTTTAAAATATAGTTATCATATTAGAAGAAAAAGAAACTTCATCATCAGGCTCAGTAGAGGTAGAAATGCAACATTTCCCTCCAAGCAATTTAAAATAATATATCAAATCAAATTCTACAGTGGCAAAGTAAACAAAAATTTGGAGTGATAATTTTTTTTACAATCCAAAATAATTTAGAAGTTTAGGAGAAGTCTGTGATACAAGGATAAGTGAACACACAGAGCTTTAATCATGAAAGGACCAGCAGTAGACTTTGGAGGCAACTGCTACTGTGGCAGCAGCAGTAATTCTGGGAGCTATGAGCCCAGAGACAAGAAGGGAAGTGGAATTTAGAATGAGATTACAGAGGATCCTTAATTGACACTGGATATAGAACACTTTCATTATCCATATACAATTCGGAATTGCAATTCCAGGGCAGAAAAGGGAAGTAGCACTTGGAGCTGAAGGGAGAGGAGTCCTTCTCGGGTAAAGCTCAGAGTGCAGACCAGAGATAGTGATAAATGCTGGAGGGGATTTCAGAATATTGGGACACTGATATATTGTTGGTGGAGTTGTGAACTGATCCAACCATTCTGGAAAGCAATATGGAACTATACCCAATGGGCTATCAAACTGTGCATACTTTTGATTCAGCAGTGTCTCTACTGGACCTGTATCCCAAAGAAATCATAGAAAAGGGAAAAGAGCCCACATATGAAAAAATCTTTGTAGCAACCCTTTTTATAGTTTCAAGAAACTGGAAACTGAATGGATGCCAATCAGTTGGAGAATGGATAAATAAGTAATGATATATGAATATTATGGAATATTATTGTTTTATAAGAAATGATCTGCAGAATGATCTCAGAAAGGCCTGGAGAGATTTACATGAACTGATACTAAGTGAAGTGAGTAGAACCAGGAGAACACTGTGCACAGCAACAAAAAGATTATGCAGTGATCAGTTCTGAGGAATGTGGCTCTTTTCAATGTTTGGGGATTCAAAGTTCCAATGGTCTTGTGATGAAGAGAATCATCTGCAACCAGTGAGAGGACTGTGAGTACTGAGTGTGGATCTCAACATTGTATTTTCACTTTTTTGTTGTTGTTTGCTTGCATTTTATTTTCTTTCTCATGTTTTTTTCTTTTTTGATCTGACTTTTCTTGTGCAACATGATTAATTGTGAAAATACATAGAGAAGAACTGTACATGTTTAACATAACTTAGATGACTTGCTATCTATGGGAGGGGATGGGGGGAAGGAAGGGGAAAAATTTGGAACACAAGGTTTTGCAAGAGTGAATGTTGAAAATTATCTATGGTATATTTTGAAAATAAAAAGCATTTAATAAAAAAATGAGAAAAATGATTAGCAATACAATTACAAAGGACTGCTAATAAAAAATGCTATACATACCCAGAGAAATAATTTATTGAGTTTGAATACAGATTAAAGCATTTTTTTCATTTCCTTTATTTTTCTCTCATTTTTATTTTGGTCTATACTTTCTTTTACAAAACAACTAATATGAAAATGTATTTTACATGATTACATGTGTATAATATATTTCAAATTGCTTGTCTTCTCAATAGGGATGGGCAGGGAAGGAGGAGAAGAATTTGAAACTCATTTTAAAAAAAAATGAATGTGGAAGATTGTTCTTGCATATAATTGGGAAAATTAAATACTACACTTTAAAAAAGAAAAGAAAAATGCTACTTGGATCCAAACCTAAATCCCAAAATGAAATGAATGGTAGAAGAAAAAAATTGAAAAAATAAATGAGAACGCTGAAAGAAAATTATGAAAAGAGAATTAACATTTTGGTTAAAGAGAGAGAGAGAGAGAGAGAGAGAGAGAGAGAGAGAGAGAGAGAAAGAAACACCAAAAATACTGAATAAAAACACCTTTAAAAAGATTGTCCCAAGAAGAAACATAAAAATTCACTGAAGAAAAGAATTCCTTATAAAGAAAAATTGGACAAATGGAAAGAGCGCTTAAAAAAAATCTCACTGAAAAAAATAATTCTTTAAAAATAAGAATTGGGAAAATTAAAGCAAATGAGTTCATGAGACATCAAAAAACAGTAAAAACAAAAGCAAAAGAATGAAAAAATAAAAAGGAAATTTGAATTATCACATTGGAAAAACAACTGAACTAAAACTATATTGAGGGGGCAGCTAGGTGGTGCAGTGAATAGAGCACTAGGCCTGAAGTCAGGAGGAACTGAATTCAAATACAATATCAGAGACTTAACACTTCCTAGCTGTGTAACCCTGGGCATGTCACTTAACCCCAATTGCCTCAACAAAAATAAATCATATATATATATATATATATATATATATATATATATATATATATAGAGAGAGAGAGAGAATTATTGGATTTATTGTGGATAAATTATTTACAATTCCTATATTGAAAATGATACATGAAACTACCAATAACTATCATAATTACAGTACTTAAGAGGAGTTTACACAGAAGAGGGCATAGGTATGAATTAATTATGGTGGAATAATCTCCAAAAAATGAAGAGCTGAGAAAAACAAATTCCCTGGGAAAAGGAGGAGACTTTTCTCACATAAAAAAGACCCAGGAGGAAATTTTTACAGTGGAAGAGGAAATAGAGTTGTGCCAGGAAATTATTGAATTTAATTCTCATTAGAATTGGTTCAAAAGGATAACAACACACACACACACACACACACTCACACACACACACACACACAGAGTGAGAGAGAGAGAGAGAGAGAGAGAGAGAGAGAGAGAGAGAGAGAGAGTTGTGTGTAGAAATGCAGCTTACCCAAATGGAAAATTGGAGGGAAAGAAGATAAAAGAAAAGCATGGGAGGAGGGAATCATAAAAAGGTAGGACAGATTAAGGCAGGCAATAGCTAGAAGCAAAATAAACGTTTGAGGAAGGATAGTATAAAAAGAGAACAAATAAATGTAAATAGAAAGAAGAGAAATATATAATTAATCATATCAGTAAATTGGAATGGAATGATATGGATAGAAGAATGGATTAGAAACTAAAAGCCCACAATATGTCTATGAAAGACATATTTGAAACCGAAAGACATCACAGAATTAAAAGGCTTGATCAGAATCCAATATGCTTCCATTGAAATAAAAAAGGCAGGGGTAGACAAAGTAAGAGAAAAAATAGACCTAATTAAGAGAGAGAATCAGGGATATAACATTTTGTTAAAAGGTACCTAGACAATGCAATATTTTTAAAATGTTATAGTAAGTTTCTCTGGAGGCTTCATTTCCCAAATATATACTATTTATACTGGTCTATACTCAGGTTTGTAAAAATCAGAACCATTTTCCAATTGATGGATGGTCAACGGATAAAAACAGATTTCAAAAGAAATCAAATATATCTATAGTCATCTGAAAAAAATGCTCTAAATTACTATTGATTAGAGAAAGAAAATAACTCAGAGGTACTATCTCATACATATCAAAAATGGCAAATGCTGAAAGGGATGAGAAGAAAATAGGCATTCTAATTAATTCTAGTTGTTACAATGCATAGCACACAAAGTCTGGAGACAAAAACATCTGAGTTAAAATTTAGCCTCTGGCATTAGCTCTGTGATCCTGGAGAAGTCACATAACTTTATTTCAATTTTCTCCTCTGTAAAATGAGCTAAAGAAGGAAATGGCAAATCATTCCTGTATCTTCCCCCCAAAACCCAAATTTGATCATGAAGAATCAGACATGACTGAAATGACTTGAACAACAATAATAATGAACTGTCTTGGAATTATGAATTGGTCCAGCAGGGAACAATTTGGAGCTATGCTACAAGGGCAATAAAGCTGCATATGCTTTACCTCAGCAATACCACTACTAGATTTATATTCCAAAGAGGTAAGAGAAAAAAGAAAAGAACCTATATTTTGAAAATTATTTATAGCCTTTGTTTTTGTGGTGGCAAAGGATTGGAAGTCATGGGAATGCCCACCAATTATGGAATGGTTGAACAAATTTTTGCATATGATTATAAGGGAGTACTATTATGCTGTGAAAAAATGACAAAAGGGTGGCTTCAGAAAAAAAATATGGCAAGAAATTTAGGAACTCAAGAAAAAGTGAAATGAGACAAACAGAGGGCTCATTGTACACAGTAACAGCAATGTTGTTATGATGGTCATCTGAAAAAGAGTTGATTACTCTGAACAAAACAATGATCCAAGACAATTCCAAAAGATTCATAATGAAAAAATGCTATTCAATTTCAAAGAGATTACTGATAAACTCAATGCAAATTGAAGTATAATTTTTCAGTTTTATTTTTCTTGCTTTTTTAAAAATAGCATTTTCTTTTTTTCCCCATTTGCATGCCAAGACAATTTTTAGCATTCATAATTACAAGATTTTGAGTTCCAAATTTTTCTCCCTCTATCTCTCCATTCCCATATTACAAAAAATTGTAGGCAATTTAATATAGGTTATATGTGTACTCACATATTATTCACAGTTGTGAAAGAAGAAACAGATCAAAGGGGACAAAACAGGAAAAAGAATAAAGTAAGTGAAAAAGAAATATGCTGCATTGAGTTCATCAGTTCCTTATCTGGATATGGATATTTTTCTTCCAGAGTCTTTTGGACTTGTTCGGAATCATTGTATAGCTGAAAAAAAGCTGTCATTCATAGTTGATTATCACACAATATTGATACAATGGTTTCCTAGTCCTGTTCATTTCACTTCACATCAATTTGCACAAGTGCATATAGGCATTTTTAATCTTCTTATTCATAATTTCTTATTGGATAAAAATATTAAGAGTTTGCCTGATCTTTGGGCATAGCTCCAAACTGATCTTCAAAATAGTTGGATCAGTTCACAACTCCACCATGCTGCCTTAAGTGTCCCAGTTTTCCCAATCTTCTCCAACATTTATCATTTTTCATTTTTGTCATATTGGTTAATGTAACAGTGTAAGATAGCACCTCAGAGTTATTTTAATTTGCACTTCTCTAATGAAAAGTGATCTAGAGAACTTCTTCACATGTCTATAGATAGCTCTGATTTTTTTTCCATTCTGGAAACTGCCTGTTTATATCATTTTATTAATTGAGGAGTGTTTTGTATTCTTAAAAATTTGACTGAGTTGGCTATGTATTTAAGAAATGAACCTTAATTCCTAAAATATATAGAGAACTGACTCAAATTTATAATTCAAGCCATTCTCCAATTGACAAATGGTCAAAGAATATGAACAGATAATTTTCAGATAAAGAAATTAAAATCATTTCTAATCATATGAAAAAAATATTCTAAATTACTATTAATCAGAGAAATTCAAATTAAGACAACTCTAAAGTATACTACATACCCCCCAGATTGGCTAAGATGACAAGAAAACATAAGGATGAATGTTGGAGGAGATGT
>JAJPUD010010634.1:38287-60361 GCA_023553655.1 Myrmecobius fasciatus | reverse complement strand
TTTCTTCATTGGAGGAATGGGCTGTAGGCCCGGGGACTGAGAAAGAGATAAGACAAGGAGTCTTGGGGAAGGGTTCCAACAGAAGTCTAAGGCCAGAGATAAGGGGTTCTGTGTTATCATAAGTCCGAGGGCGAGGAGGATCCAGAAAGAGGAAGTGGAAGATCTTAGAAATATGGGACGAGAGCCTTGACTGATCGGGGGCTCTGTGTGTGTGCGAGCGAAGTGTTAAAAAACTGTGAAAATGAGGGTACAAGAGATTGGGGAAATCCAAGTCCAGGAGAAAGTGAAGGGAAACAGAAGAAGCCTTGTACCTAAGAAGTCAGAGTTTGTATCTTTGGATACAGGAACCTGGGGGTTCCCTATCCTGGATGTGCAGGATAGAGAAGAGGCTAAAGGTATTGACTGATAGGAGATTGGGGGAGCATCAGACATCCGGGTGTAAGGGGACTGTGCCACAGGTCCCAGAGCCCGGACAGGGTAGGGGAAGAAAGATGCCCAATGGAAAGGACTCTCACACATTGGCAGTGGTCTCCTGCATCGTTTCCCGTGGCCCTGAAGAGTGCGCCAGCCCCTCCCCAGATTCAGACGCAGAGTGGGACACGCACGGACGATCTCCCAGCCCTTTACGGATAGCCAAGGCCGGGTTCCCCACGCGAGGCCAAAGCCGGATCTCGGCATTGGCCAGACGGCCCGGCTCCCCGCGGGGGTAAAGCAGGATGCGCCTGTAGCCCGCCGCGACGCACTGAAGGTCAGTGGCCGCAGCAAACCCAGCTAGGACGGAGGGCTAGCTCCTTACCTTGCCGCCCGGGCTGCGGAGCAAGGCTCCGGCTCCCTCCGCCCGTCCTCGGAGCCAGGGCGCATCTGCCGATAAGACCCCCCTGCCCCCTACTCCACTCTGCGCCGGGGGAACGGACGCCCGCCGGCTCAGCGTACTCCTTTTGAATGAATCGCCCGCAGCGCACAAAGTAACAATTCGGCCCCGGAGCCCCGCCTACAGTCTACGTCACAAGTGCCGGCTTGCCCTCCCCTTCCCCCGCCCCCCCCTTCCTCCCCGCGGCTGCTGTCTAGTCTGTGACATCACAAAGATTCCCCCCACTACCCTCTGCGCTCTCTCCCCCCTGCAGACTACTTCTAGCCCAGAAGTGGAGTTCTGGACGTATTACTCTGCTGCACCATCTCCTGGGCCACCTAGGAAAATGCAGCACTTCCCTCCCAGTGACCAGCGCGGGGTGCGGAAGGGGGGTGGGGTGCGGAATTGGAAGGGGAAGCCGTCCTTGGAGGAGGGGTAGGCTAGGGAGGAAGAGTGGGCGACAGGAGAAACCTTTGCTCTCTGTCCAAATTTGGGCGCTGGTTAAACTGGATTGGAGTACCAGCCTCTCTGGTGGAAATCCCTTCTCCGGGACTCCGGCGATTGTATTCAATGGTCTTCCGAGGTTCCTTCCAGTTCTTTGTGATTCAGTCATTTCTGTTGTGTCCCACTCTTTGGGGTTTTCTTGGTAAAGATACTGGAATGGTTTGCCGTTTCCTTCTGCAGCCCATTTTACAGATGGGGAAACTGAGGCAAACAGGGTAAAGTGACATGTCCAGGGTCCTTAGTTAATGTCTGAGCCCACATTTGAACTCAGATCTTCTTGACACCAGGACCTCCTTCCAAATGGAGTTTTGCCCCTTTGCACTGTATGATGGAACTCTGCCTCACCCTGGGGGCTCCTAGTCAACCCTGCACCATTTCACTATCTTGATGGGCCCAAGAAAGGGGAGAGTTTACTTAGGAGTAAAATGGTTGGTCAGAGAGGGCTTCCCAGAGAGAAGAGAGGGCGGAAGCATAGAGACGACCTGCATTGGAAAAGTCTTTGTAGTTTGAGATTCCCACAAATTGGCCTGGGTGGGGAGACCCGGGCAAGTAAATTAGCCTGATTGCCAAAGGGGATGAAATTGTAAACAAAAGGGGCAGCCTGAACTGGAGAATGGATTTAGGAGGTAGGCAGCTTGGTTGATCCTGAAGCTGGGTTCCTAGGGAAAGGGAGACATCTGGAAATAGGACACCAGCTTGGGGACAGAAAGGGAGTTTCCATTTCCCTAGGCTGGGCTCAGCCCCAGGGTCATAACTACCACGGTTGCTTTCCTAAATCAAAGCTTACCAGTGACTCCTTAGAAGCAGAGGCTCTCTCCCTGCTTTGGAGGAAGGAAATGGTCCCTGAAGATAGGGCGCCTCTAATCTGGCTCTCAGATCAGCTCAATAGCACCCCCCCCTTTTTTTTTTTGCAGTCCAGAAGAATCACTTCCTCATACTTAAACTGTTTGGTCAAGATAGTTCTGATAAAACAAAACAAAACAAACAAACAAACAAAAAATCTAATCCAGAGCCTGACAGAACCCTGGAGTTATATCTATTTTCTTGAATTGAGGCCTGAGTTTTCCTTCCCTCTAGTTGCTCAGAGGTTCAGGTCTAGTTTTACAGTTCTTGGGTGTTCAGCCTGATGAGGTTGCTTCTCAGTATCAACTTCACTTGCAGAATATTCTCCCAGGCAGAAAGAAGCCAAATTCTTGGCCCTGGGGGGCTTGGATTCCCCTCTACTCCCACTCCCACCCTAATTTTCACCATTTTCTCCCAGAGTTGAGAAGACTCTGGCTGATTTTGTGGCCTTCAGGAAAGAGATCGAAACTTGGGGAAGGGGCAGGGTTAAGCAGTTCAGCTCTTTGGGGTCTTAATGATGACACAAAAGTAAAGATTCAGAAGAAGAGAGGATGAAAATGAAATCTTGGAATCAAAATAGGCAGAATCATCCTCAATCAGTCAATAAGCTTTTATTAAGCACCTACTATATTGGAGGCACTGTGTTAAGCCCCGGAGATACCAACTAGAAGCTGAAAAACTTGGTCCAGCTGGCCTTCAAGAAGTTCACATTCTGATGGAGAAAACCAGCAAACAAAGATTCACAAAGAAGATATATACATACATACATACATACATACATATATATACCTATATATGTATGTGTGTGTGAGAGAGAGACAAACAAGAGTTTGAGAGATGTAGTTGCTAATTAATCATTTTACTAATTTATTAATGCTAGCAAAATATTCATAAAAAGATGTTCATCAGACAATTTTCAGATGAAGAAATTAAAACCATTTCTAGTCATATGAAAAGATGCTCCAAATCACTATTGATCAGAGAAATGCAAATTAAGACAACTCTGAGATACCACTACACACCTGTCAGATTGGCTAAAATGTCAGGAAAAGATAACGATGAATGTTGGAGGGGATGTGGGAAAACTGGGACACTGATACATTGTTGGTGGAACTGTGAACAGATCCAACCATTCTGGAGAGCAATCTGGAACTATGCTCAAAAAGTTATCAAACTGTGCATACCCTTTGACCCAGCAGTGTTTCTACTGGGCCTATATCCCAAAGAGATTTTAAAGGAGGGAAAGGGCCCCACATGTGCAAGAATGTTTGTGGTAGCCCTTTCTGTAGTGGCTAGAAACTGGAAACTGAAGAGATGCCCATCAATTGGAGAATGGCTGAATAAATTATGGTATGTGAATGTTATGGAATATTACTGTTCTATAAGAAACGACCAGCAGGATGATTTCAGAGAGGCCTGGAGAGACTTGCATGTACTGATGCTGAGTGAAATGAGCAGAACCAGGCTCGATCATTATACACAGCAACAACAATACTATATGATGATCAACTCTGATGGACATGGCTCTCTTCAACAAAGAAATGTCTCAAACCAGTTCCAATTGTTCAGTAAAGAAGGCCATATACACCCAGAGAGAGGGACATGAGATATGGACTACAACATGTCATTTTCATGCTCTATATCGATGTTTGCTTGCATTGTGTTTCCTTTTTCAGATTTTTTTGTTCATGTAGATACGATTGTTCTTGCACAGCAAGATAAGTATGGAAACATGTATACATATGTTTGACTTGTCAAATATTTTAATATAATTAACTTGTAGTGGACTTCCTGCCATCTAGGGGAGGGGAGAGGAATAGGGGGGAAAATTTGTAAAGGAAAGCTTTGTAAGGGTCAATGTTGAAGAACTACCCATACATATGTTATGCAAATAAAAAGCTTTAATAATAAAATAAAATAAAAGGATGTTCATTTGGCTGTCTCTCTTTGACCAAAGACGAATCCACTCAATACTTATATGCCATAGGAAGAGTGTAGGTTCCTGAGGGTAGAAATCAACTCTTATTGGTTAACAATGAGAGAATGAATATTATGACAGGTGGATTCTATTCTAATAAGGGTCTGGGGTATATGACCTTGATCGCTTAGTTTTGGCCCAAATGGAATAATTTGTCAAAATTTGTCAGAATCCACATTTTCCCAGACTGATCTGAGCAAATTACAAAGATCTGGAATCCATCAATTTATCTAACTTTATCTTTTGAGTAGAACTGAGTAATCTACTGGGGCTCATTTCTTTCTTTTTTATTATTTTTTTATTAAAGCTTTTTATTTGCATAACATTTGTGTGGGTACTCCCTCATCATTGATCTTTACAAAGCTTTCCGTTACAAATTTTATCCCCAGTCCCCTCCCCTCCCCTAGATGGCAGGAAGTCCACTACATGTTAATAATGATAAAATACCTGACAAGTTGTTGTGCAAGAAAAATCCTATCTACAAGAAAAAAAAAATCAGAGAAAGGAAACACAATGCAAGCAAACATCATTAGAGAGCATGAAAATGTTATGTTGTGGTCCACATTTCATATCCCTCTCTCTGGGTGTATATGGCTTTCTTCACTGAACAATTGGAACTGGTTTGAGACATTTCTTTGTTGAAGAGAGCCATGTCCATCAGAGTTGATCATCATATAGTATTGTTGTTGCCATGTATAATGTTCTCCTGGTTCTGCTCATTTCACTCAGCATCAGTTCATGCAAGTCTCTCCAGGCCTCTCTGAAATCGTCCTGCTGGTTGTTTCTTACAGAACAACAATATTCCATAACATTCATATAACATAATTTATTCAGCCATTCTCCAATTAATGGGCATCCATTCAGTTTCCAGTTTCTAGCCACTACAAAAAGGGCTGCCACAAACATTCTTGCACACGTGGGTCCCTTTTCCTCCTCTAAGATCTCTTTGGGATATAAGCTGGGGCTCATTTCTGAATGAGGAAGTAGAAAAGGGGAAAAATCATGATCCAAATTCTATAGTTGTCAAATACAAGAGGGAAATAATCATTTCTTTCAATAGAAAGTAATCTTAGAAAGGGAGAAGGATGATGTTTACAAAAGGGGCAATTTGAACTGCAAGAACAGCAAGGTGGGGTAGGGAACTGGGACTTGGCCATAGTGTTTCCAAAAAAAAAAGGGAGATTCCATCTAGAAACAATACCACATTGTGTGAGAGAAAGGGAATTTTCATTTCCCCAGACTGAAGTTATGACTGCTGCACTGTATTCCCTAGTCCATGACCTGATGGGCATTAAATTCTGGCTGATGATTCCATAAGAGAAAGGGAGAAAAGAGGGGAGAGCATGTCCTGGAAAAGACTTTCTGGGTCTTGAAGGAAGCCAAGAAGTAGAGGTAAAAAGGGGGAGTATTTCAGGCATTGGGCAAAGTCTAGGGTAGAGGGTGGCATTCAAGGAATAGGAAAGAAGGCAGTGTAATTTTCTCTCCTGTTGAATGATGGGGGTTAGATGTCTATGCAGGTTATGGTTCTAAAGTTCTACCGTTTAATGCTAAATTTTCTGTGTTGTACATAGAGCACAATGAAGGGAATCAAGTGTGAAAAGACTGAAAAGGGAGGAAAGTCAGTTAGGTTGGGAAGAAAGAGCTTTAAAAGCCAAGTAGAGTTGTTTGTTGTTACTGTTTTAAATCCTGAAGGGAATAAGGAGCCACTGCAATTGCCCTGTAGGCTTTGGAAAAATCACTTTGGCAGCTGAATGGAATTTGTCACATCTGGAAGAGAGATGGATGCCTTTGATTAAGGAATGTAGCACATTGTAGTTAGGAAGTGTACTAAAATATAAACTGACTGAGCTTATTGAATTAGAACTTAGAAATCCAGAGAGGAGAGTGATATAGAAGATAAATCATTAGGGCTGGGAGAATCCTTAGAACACAGTGAAAAATGTTAAATGTAGGAGAGAATCTTGGTGTATAGAATCTAAGAGTTAGAAAGTAACCTTAGAAGAGAAATTCTTAACCTTTGTTGTGCCATGGATCCATTGGGTAGTTTGGAGAAGCCCATGGACCTTTCTTATATTTTTAATGCACTATATATATATATATACACATATGTGTATATATATGTGTATATATATATTTTTTTATTTTGCAAAGGAAACCTATTACAGTATTTCATCACATTTTCAAAATTCAGACACCCCAGGTTAGACCTCTTTGCTCTTAGAAAATAGAATGTGAGAGATGGCAGGAAATTTACAACATAGTGGGGATTTGGAGGAGGTCTTTGGGCATTGAATATCAGATCTGGGAGGGTCCTGAGAGATCATATTGTCTAATTTCATCATTTGATAGGGAAGAAGACTAAGCCTTAGAAGGGAGAATTACCCAATGTCTCTATACATCATGTCAAGATGAAGTTTTGTATCCTCACATTCACTCTCAACTTTTGGAGATTTCTTGGTGAAATTGATTTGCAGTCAGATAAATAGGCTCTGGCTAGAGGGTTTGGGGGAAAGGCTGATTCCGAAAGATTTGGAGATGAGAAGTGGAGACTAAGGATTTGGCCTGGGAACAGGACCTGGTTTGAGCCATGAGCCAGGACAGATCAAGTAGTGACAACAGTGCCATCTTGTGTCTGGCCTGAAAATATGCCTGTAAAGGTACAAGAAGATTCTGTATGGGATTTGGCTTTAATTTAAATTGAAGGATTTCCTTTTTGGTTTCCAGCCCCCTTTATGATGAAATTAGTCATCCCATAGTAACATAGTTTCTCTTCCTTATCTCATTACTTAGCTCACTAACATCCTTTCCAGAGGGACAAAAAAGATACCAATCGGGCAATGAAACTTGAAAGTTCTCATCAGTTAAAAATTCAGAACAATCCACCTTGGTTTAAACATTGGCAACAAATATCTCCTTTTTTTACTGGTATTTATTAGCCTTTCTGGTTCTGGATCACCATGGGCCTCAATTTATTCTTCTGTCAAATAGGATAATATTTATGTAAAGCATTTAGCACAATGCTTGGCACAATTTGACTAGATGATGGCATTCTAATGCTCTGTGTTCTATGTTTCCTTTCTACTATGACATCCTATCTTCTAAGGTTCCCTTCCTGCTGCAACATTTTCCAGCTCTATGAACCCAAGGACCAACTCACATGCCATTTCCTACAGAAAGCTTTTATGTGTCACTTCCTGTCAGGTAGAATGTAAGTTCTTTGAGAGCAAATCTTGTTTTTGTATTGTCTTTGGGAAAGTAGCATTTAGTACCTGAAACCTGGTAGATGTTTTATAAATGCTTTCCAAGATCGAATTATATTGGAATAGAACCTTAGCCTCAGAGTTATCTAATGACTATTCTCAATTTTTAAAAAAAATTTCTCCAAGAGCACAGAACTGGAAAGAGTTATAAGTAGAGGATGGGTATGGGGAGATGAGGGAGGCAGGAGAACTAGACTAGGCTACTGAGAGTATTTAGTTTTAGGTTGATTCTCCTTTACACAGTTGCCAGGTATCTTCCTTCTCTTTCTTTCCTTCTTCATTCTTTTTTTTCTTCTTCATTCTTTTAAAAAAATTTTAGCATTTTTTTCTTTTTAAAATTTTGAGCTCCAAATTCTCTCCCTCCTTCCCTCTTTTCTTACTTGTTGCCTTTGATTACTGAATTGCTGAGAAGAGCCAAATATATCAGTTTAATCCAAAACTTCTCTCTCAATCTATTTTCCAAGTCAATTGTTTTCCCAAGAAAACATTTCATGTTTTCCTCATTTTAAAATTCTTTTGACTTTCTTTTGTTGTTTCTTGATGTATCATGGAGTTAATAGCTTTCACTTTCCCAATTCTAATTTTTAAGGAGTTCTTATCTTCAGTGAGATTTTGTACCTCTTTTCCCATTTAGCCAGTTCTATTTTGTAAGAACTTTTCTTTAGTGAATTTTTGCCTTTCTTTTGCCAGTAGGTCAATTATGTTTTTTAAAATGTTTTCTTCAGTATTTTTGTGTGTGCCTATTTTATCAAACTGTTAATTCTCTTTTCATAATTTTCTTGTATCACTCTCATTTCTTCATTGTTTCTGGGAATTCTTGTTGGACATGGATTAAACTAGCATTTTTCTTTGAGGTTTTGTTTGTAGCTCTATTCACATTGTTGTCTTCTTCTGACCTTATGTTTTGGTCTTCCCTGCCATTGGAGTAGCTTTTTATGATCAAGTTTTTGTTGTTTGCTCATTTTCCCAGTCTTGTTTCTTGACTTTGAACTTGATGTTAACATTGGTGTCTTCTCAGTTCATGGGTGGGAAAACACTGCCCCAAGCTTTAGGCTTTTCTGTGATGCTGTTTTCAGAGTTAATTCTGGGGATCTGCAAGTTTTGGGTGTTTCTAAGGTGGTGTGATGTGAGGAAAGTTGTGGTCACTTCTTCTGCTCTGTGATCTGTTTTCTACCCAGAAAAACCCCTGCTCCCCCACAGTTACAAGCACTAGGCTTTCTCTTGGCCCCGAAACTCTGAGAGAAGACAGCAGCAAGCAGCAAGCCTTACAGGTGGCTTCCATAGTTTTGACGGTAGCAACAGCAGCAGTTTCAGAAGCTTTCAACCCAGAGACAGTAAGGGGATCAGACCACTAGGCAGAAAAAAATTACAAAGGACTCTTTGCTGGCACTGGGAGCAGCAGACCCTGATTGACAATTCTATTGTTCATCTATAGTGATGGGTCAAGAGGAGTGTTTGTAGTCAATCACAAGGGAGTAGGGACTCTGATTACAATTCATTTGAATATATCTGCAATTATTAACTTACCTGTCATTATAATATTTAGGTTTTTTCTTTATATCCTTTAAGCTACGTTTTATAAAAACTCATCAACTGCAAACATAAGGGGAGGAGAAGCATGTTACCCAACCAGATTTCCACATTTCAGCAACACTTCATTCATTCATTTAGAAATATTTTAAGAAATATAATGACTCAAGCTTTAGGCATTTTCATTGGTGCTCAAGACATAACACTGGTAATGTGATAACAGCAGAAAAATAGACTGCCAAGTAGCCAACTGTGGAGGCACAAGCCTGCTTCTTTCCACGGGAACACACAGAATAGTGACAATTATGATCTTTAAAGCACACCTGCAGGGTAGTTGGCAACATCATGCCAGAGAGCTGTATTCATCTGCTGATGCTAAGCTTCTTTCAGTGTACTGTTTGTCTATTAAAACTTCAATGCACTTCTTAATCATGCTAATGCTTGGTTGAAACCAAACATTTAAATGACTAATAACCTCTTTAATAAGAGTAGGATGCTGCAACACCTTTAGAGCTTTCATGATGCAAAGTATAGCAATTTGGAGGTATATTTTCCTGTTTCTATCTACAGGACTTCTGGTCTGCTTCTTCCTCTGTGATGTGTCTTTTTCGTATTGATGTGATTTTAAATTTTGTTCTTTTACTGCTGACGTTCGTATTTAATGAAATAGAATAGTCTGCGTCTATGTTGTCCTTTTCTGAATCATGATTAATCATTTTCACATCAAGTAATGATCTGATAGTTTTTGCCAATTCCTTTTCATTCATCTATGTGATGTCATGAAGCTCTTTGAAACTAATGGCTTCATTATTGTTAAAAGCAAGTAGTACTGCCATGTGGTATATCATCACCATGGCCACATAGGGTTTGGACAAATAATTCCTTTTAACTTCACCTATGGTGGCTGTCCTTCATTCTTGAAGAGAACCAAAATGACATCACCATGATGGGGTCAAGGTACACTGTGTCCTAATGTGGCTTATCAGACCCAATATGAGTTTGGAATGCTCTGCACAGGTCAGGCACAAATAGACCATGTGAACACTTGAGGTGGATCCTCTAAATTTGCATATCTTGTGTTTCTTTTGAGCTAATTTAATTCTACTTTGCTCATGGAGCATAGCACCTTCTCTCATGAGGGCACACTCATGGGCAGTCCTTTGCCAGCATCTCCCATGTTGCACAATCAATTCCAAAGTTCTTAATGGAGACATTGAGAGGATCCTTTTTCTGATCATCATGAAATATTTTTTTTTGGCAAGTGGTATATTTGACATTTGAACAACATGACTTACCCAGCAAAGCTGCACTTTCTGTGATAGAATTTGAATCCTTGTCAGTTTAGTTTGAGAAAGGACCTCAGTGTCTGGTATCTTATCCTGCTAGGTAATCTTCAGAACCTTCCCAAGACAATACAGACGGAAGCAATTCAGTTTCCTGGCATGGTGCTAGTGTACTGTTCAGGTTTCACAGGTGTGCAACAATGAGTTTAGCACAATGGTTCTGTAGACTTGCAGTTTGGTAGTCAGTCTAATACCTCTCTTCCTCTCTCACACTTTCCTTTGAAGCCTCCCAAACAGTAAGCTAGTTCTGGCAATGAATATGTCAACTTCATTATTAATTAAATACATCCCTGAAAAGTATACTGTCAAGATAAACAAACATATCCAAAGCATTCAAAATTTCTCCACTGGGGTCACTAGGTGGTGCAGTGGATAGAACAACAGCCCTTAAGTCAGGAGGACCTGAGTTCAAATCTGGCCTCAGACACTTAACACGTCCTAGCTGTGTGACCTTGGGCAAGTCATTTAACTCCAACTGCCTCAGCAAAACAAAACAAAAAACTTCTCCATTGCTACAAACCAGTGATTCTACACATGGCTGGTATGGTGCTAGCTGATAGAACACCTATGTTTTTTTGGTGGTGTTAGGCAAAAATTAGCAACAAATAGCAGAGATCCATACTTTGTTGCATTTCAACTTTGGAGGCTGTCTTGAATACATAACCATCTGCAAACAAAAAAGCATGCACCAACACTCCCTCCACTTTAGTCTTGGCTTGTAGCCTTTTCAAATTGAATTGACCATCACCGTAGTAGCTGACCTTGATGCCATCTTTGTCCTTATTGAAGGCATTTGTCAACATGGCTGAAAACATCATGTTAAAAAGCATGGGAGCAAGTACACAGCCTTGTTTCACTCCATTGGTGACTTCAAAAACACAAGAGCATTGTCCATTATCCAGAACCAAGATGAATATGCCATCATAAAATTGATGCACAGTACTGACAAACTTTTCTGGGCAACCAAATTTTGACATAATTTTCCATAAGCCCTCATGACTAACAGTATCAAAGGCTTTGGTTAGATCTACAAATGTTGCATACAGATCTCTATTCTGCTTCTGGAATTTCTCCTGCAATTATTGGGCAGCAAACACCATATTGACCATTCTTTAGCCCTTTCTGAAGCCACATAGGTTCTCAGTTAGATGACCATCTTCCAGGTGAAGGATCAACCTATAATGAAGGACTCTGGTAAGAATCTTGCCAGTAATGACTAAGATCTATCTCTTTCTACCAGTATCTCTGCCTCTGTCTGTCTGTCTGTCTCTCTCACTCACTCACTCACACACACACACACACACACACACACACACACACACACACACACACTCTGTCATTGTCACAGGACAATCTATTCTCTTTACCTTTATAGAGATGGGCAATGGAGGCATCCTTGAATTCCTCTTGCCACATAATGTGGAAAATTTGTCAGTTTTTGTATGAGCAGTGGATCCCCTGCCTTGTAAATTTCAGCTGGAATAGAATCAGCACCAGATACTTTGTCACATGAAAAGAACCTAATAATATTGAAAACCTCTTCTTCAGTTAGAACTTCAGCTAGGAAGGGTTTACTTCAACCTGAGGTAAATTGTTAATGGCTTTAGCAATGCTAGATGACAGTCTATTGAGAGCACTATGTTCTCTCCCATCTCTCTATGTGTGTTCAGCCCATCTCTCTATGATCATATCCTTATCACAAATCAATGTGGTTTCATCATCATTGAGTAGTTGAGATTCACCATAGGTCTTTGGCCTATAAATAACCATATTATCATAAAAGTGCTTTGGATTGTTACTATCAGCATAAAACTGAATTTTATCTGCCTTCCCACTGAGCCAAGAATCTTGCACCTCTCTCAGCTTTGTTTGTACTTTACTTTTGGTGTAATTAAATGTTGCTATTTTAGAGATGGATGAACTATCCTGCTGGTACACCCTGTGGAGTTTTCATTTTTCATTAAGCAGTTTCTGAATTTCCCTATCACTTTCATCAAGCCAGTCTTGATGTTTGAAAGTGTTCTGACTTGAGCAAATGCAATGCAAACACCAAATTTCTCTGAAAATTGCCCACTCCTTTTCTGCTCCACTGTTGCCAACTGTGTGTTGGCTTAAGTTTCCCTCTAAGCTAGCAACAAGCTGTTCCTATTCAGATAATTGCTTTAAACTGCTGACATTAATTCTTCTGGTGGTCATTTTGCCTTGGGCCACTGCTTTTGTTAAATGCAAATATTTAGTTTAGGAAGGATAAGTCTATGAACAGTCTAGTTCTCTATGCCATACATAGCCTTTTTATCTCTCATATCCTGTCTGTCTCTTCTCTGCAGTCACAGTCTATTAAATGCCAGTGTTTATTACGAGGATGCATCCATGAAGTTTTATTTCATTTAGGTAATGTTGGTGTTGAGAAGGTCATGAGATGTGCAAGTCTTCAGTAGTAAGTGGCCATTGCTGTTTCTGTTTCCAATTCCCTTCTTCCCAAGAAATGCTGGTGATGAGGTCATGAGATGCACAAGTCTTCAGAAGTAAGTGGCCATTGCTGTTTCTGTTTCCAATTCCATTCCTCCCAAGGAATGTTGGTGATGAGGTCATGAGATGCACAAGTCTTCAGTAGTAAGTGATCATTGCTGTTTCTGTTTCCAATTCCATTCCTTCTAAGGAATATTGGTGATGAGAAGGTCATGAGATGTGCAAGTCTTCAGTAGTAAGTGGCCATTGCTGTTTCTGTTTCCAATTCCATTCCTCCCAAGGACTCTCTGCCATGTCTGGTAGGGAGCGTTAAAGTCATCCAGAATTGTAAGCTCGTCCTATTTTTGCAAATCGATAATAAAGATCTCCAGGTCTTCATAAAATTTTTCTTTTACTTCATCAGGGTTTGTCTTGGTGGGAGCCTAGGCACCAATGATGGTGACATGATGCTTTCTGTAAGTGCCAATTGCATTGTCATGAGCCTGCCATTCACTTCACCTGTACCAAGATAACTATGTAAGATTCCTTCCCCTGAAATGATGATTATAAAATAATTTGAACATCTATTCACTTTTTTCCACTTCTTGAGGGATAACAAATATAGAGGAAGAAGGTTGGGTAATCTGTAGGACATATATTTGAAAACTAATTCCCAAATCAATTACAATGTCCTGATTTTTTAAAATAAAACTTTGAATTTGTTGCTGAGATCAGCACTGACTGTATATATCTGATTGAGTTGTTTGTAAACTCAGATGCACAGGGTTGCTTTATTTATTGATCAAGGCTTTTTAAGAATATATAGATGTACATAGACCATTAATTAACTATTTGGGCAACATCTTGGCATAAAATTTTGAAAAAATATCTTTAACATCAATATATTTGAAAACAGTAATGAAGCTGGTGAGCTTCATTTTCAGTCTTCCCTTTTGCTGATTTTTTTTCAGCAAGTAGTTACAGCACTTGACCAGTAGCTCAGGTGCTTTGCAGATAGCTTTAGATTCTTTATAATTTACTATAAATATAAGATCCTTAGTCTGGTCTCTCATGAAATATTAATCATCATTCAAAACAATGATGATAAAGTGGGCAAATTTACTGCACACTTCCAAAGCTGATTCCACAAATTGAGTTGGCATATTTTCCTGAGAAAGATTACCTGTTGCTCTAAGACCCTCATAATGAGTATGGTTCTGTGGTTATTGAATCATCTGAGCTAAACCACTTGATAGAGCATGAAGCAAGGTATACATATTTGTCATGTCACTTCTTTTCTCTTATTGAATAATATTGTGATATTCTATATGTAGGAATTATAAATGGTCTTCCACCATTTACAGCTGACATTTATGAACTTAGATGTAAATATTTTTTACATGGCACTCCTTCATCTTTTAACCTACCTAGGATCTTTTCCATATATTGTGAACAATTTGATTTTTGTAACAAATTTGAAGCTTCTTGTTAATAATACTATCCTGTTTCAGTCAGAAAAAACAACTCAAGAATTTCCTGATAAAACTTTAAGAGGAATTTTTCTTATATTATTCAATACGAACAAAGTAGTTAATAGCTTATTGGATTACTTTTTGATTTGGTTCTTCCCCACAGGGGTCATTTTTTAATTTCCTTTTTTTTTCCTTTTTTGCTGAGGCAATTGAGGTTAAGTGACTTGCCCAGGGTCACACATCTAGGGAATGTTAAGTGTCTGAGATGAGATTTGAACTCAGGTCCTCCTGACTTCAGGGCTGGTGCTCTATCCATTGCGCCACCTAGCTGTCCCTCATTTTTTATTTCTTGAAGGAGCATTCCTATAAAGATTGCCTGAAGTAGCTCAACCATCAACTTTCTCCACATATTCAATGCTCACTCTCCTATTTCCATAACTGGTTCCTATCTACACTAGCATAACCACACTAAAGATCAGCATCAGTAAATTTATTCTTAATAGTGTGTTGAATTATCTGTATGAATTAGTCTATGTAGTCTGCCCCCTTATTATATTCTTCCTAATGCCTATGATACCTAACATATTTATTCTTCAGACTCTGTATATGATTTTTTAAAAAAGGTTTTTTTTTTAAGTCTTTGTGTAAAATCTTTCACCAAGAGATTCAGGATAGGCCACACATAAAGCATAGCTGTCTAAAAAGCAATCATTCCTAGTTGCTCTTTCCACATAATCCAACATGACAACTGACAAGGTCCTGAGTAACTGGGTGCAGTTGGCAGAGAAAGAATGAAATATTGATGGAATTGCTTCCTGGGGCAGGCAGGGAAGGGCACTAATAGGAATCAGTTTAGCCTCATAGTCTGTGTTGGTTGTGAACAACCCTGCCCTGCTCTGTACAATCAGAAATCTGAGTTATGTAAAGCCCCAGAGGTTAAATTTCTTCAATAAATCTGTCCATGACTCATGCCATCTTTGCCAAACCCCTTTTGGGTCAGTCTGCCATGACACTGTCTCTTGGCGTCTTTCCCCTCCATGGCATGGGTATTTCTCCTCTCGTTTCCCATCATGCCTTATGGTATTTTCTTCTTTTTACACCTAACTTAGCAATTTTAGGATGCTAAACTCCCTTATATATTTGACCTGCCAGCTAAAGACATACTCCTACCTCATGGGGTGTTCCCTTTCTCTTGGTTTACTTGACTTCTCTTGTCTTACTTAACTAGGGAGCTTGTCTTTTCCATCGTTAATAATTAAAACCCCTTTCCTATTTCATATTTACCATTCCTGATGTCCACTGCATCTCTTCACTTTGCCTATAACCTCATCTAAATAAACTTACCCTTTGCCAAAGAGAATGGCCATTGTGAATTGTTCATATGACTGAACCCCAACACTTGGTGCCTCAACATTCAATGCTGGACCTAATTCTAATTAGCATTTGCTCTCCTACCCACATCAACAACATCTTTGATTGCTGTCAAATTCTAGTACTTGTGGCATCAGGGACATTGTGGGAGGTCAGTGTGGAGAGGCCTGGGGAGGGATGGGGAAGCAGGGAAGGCCAGGCCAGGGCTCTCAGCTGGCCCTCTGCCCACAGGGTTGTCATGACTACACTGCCCTGGAGGCCCAGGCCCATGAACAGGGTGGAGAGTGAGAAGCCCCATTGGGGCCTGCCTGCCAGGGTGCCCTTGTGTGCCCTCCAAATTATCTTTGGCTGGAAAAATGTCTCATTCTGAACTTTTGTTGACTTGGCTTCTCCAAAATTTTATTTGAAGAGCTATTTTAAAGTTGTTTGGAGGGGAATGTTGGGAGATTTCAGTGGGGTGGCTACCTGTATTCTGCCATCTTGGCTTTACCCTACTCTTTGTTTTCTCTTTCAAATTTTCTTTTTGGGATTTTCATCCAGGTCATACTCACTAACTCTGGGTGAACCCTTTCTAATTCCTCTATACTAATTCACTTAGTGACCTCATCAGCTCCCTTGAATTCAGTTAACATCTCTCTACAGATGATTCTCACATTTATTAGTCTAGCCTTAACCTCTCTCCTGACCTCCAATCTCAGATCTTCAACTTCCTGTTAGATATCTCAAGCTACATATCCAGAAGACAGATTACCCTCCACAAACATGTCTTGAACTGAGCTCATTGTCTTTCCCTCCCTCCTCTCTTTCTAATTTTCCTTTTACTTCTAAGGGAACCACTTGATCCAGAGGCAGAACTGAGGAGTGGTCTATTCACTATTGTCTCAAGAATTTAGTTATCACTGATTAGCAGATTATCTACCTGACAGTCAGCAATGTTTGTAGGACTATATTAAAGCCAGAATATTTTAGAATCATTGACAGACAGATTGTTAGAACAAAAGCACTCTAAGGTCAAGGGAACTCATCACTACTATATTTCCCCTAGAAGTTGTACACAATCATTTCCCCTCTCAAGCAGTTTGAACCCCAAATTCATTTGAGGCAAAGAAATCATCTTCTGGAGCTGCTTCAGGTTGATAAGGGGCATAGAGCTGGCTTCTATTTACCATTTGCTCTGATTATAGAAATTTGTAATAAGAGGAAAAAGGAGGAACATGATTACAATAGCATCAGAACAGGTCTTTCAGGCTTCAGCCTGAGAGCACATACATGACAGAATAAAGCACCATTAGCTCTGTTTGACAATCAATCATGCAGTAACATTTCCACCTCATAGCCAGACTCAGGAATAATCAGGTGGGAAACAAAGAAACAGAACTGGGAAACTGAGCCAGAAGGATCTGACCTTGAGCAGAGACTAAGGTTGTCCTCCCAGATCTTGTCCAGATAAGATATTTACCTATGATAATCAGAAAGACATTCCTCTGAATAACTTATGGCGTTTCTCTCAAATGGCGGGTTACCTACTTCATGATCCATCAGCCAATCATATCCAAATTCAAAACTCAAAAGAATGTGCAGTTACAGTCCCAAGAGATTTAATCTTTAATAGCAAATTCTACTAATGGCAATTTAGGGCTAGATACGTTATTTTAAAAACTTTACCAGGACCCACACAATAGGAGATTTTATTTAACATGTTTTATATGATTCAATTTCTTAAGTATTCTAACATAATTATCATGTAGTAGATATCCTGCCATCTAGGGGAGGGGTGGGGAGTAGGGAGGAAAAATTGTAACAGAAAGCTTTGTAAGGGTTAATGTTGAGGAATTACCCATACATATGTTTTGCAAATAAAAAGTATTAATAATAATTTAAAAAAACATGTTTTATATGTTTAAACTCATTCTGGTGCAAAAGATCAATCATTAAACAAATTTATAGATTCTTAGTAAACACATTCCTTGTTTAGGAACTATACATCCTAAACAGGCTCATTTTTCAGAACTGATGTCCTTGCTTTCCCTGATGGTTTCCAAAATAACATTAAGCTTACAAATTAAGGGGAGCTGACAGAGACTCCAGAGAAGGGGATGAGCTTGCTATTTCCCACCCCAACTATTCTTAGTGTTTTTATTTATTGTGCTGTTTGATAACTCTCCCCACTCTGTGAAGGGGGAAAAGGTGCTGCACACCTCCTACTTGAAGGAAAACTGATAAGGTTTTTATCTCGTCCCTCTTATTCCACACACAGTAATTACTAATTTCAGGTTTAATGTGATGACGGTAACTCTGAATAAAGCCAAATAGAGTTGCGATTTCCTCTTAATTTTCTTTTCTTTTCTATTCTTTTTTCTTTCTTTCTTTTCTTTTCTTTTTTTTTTTTTTTTTGCTGAGGCAATTGGGGTTAAGCGACTTGCCCAGGGTCACACAGCTAGGGAATATTAAGTGTCTGAGACCAGATTTGAACTCAGGTTCTCCTGACTTCAGGGCTGGTGCTCTATTCACTGCACCACCTAGCTGCCCCTCCTCTTAATTTTCTAGCAAAGATGAAAATACCTAATTTCCTAAATTACATCCACAAAATAATATAAAATGAAATAAGTAAGGCTAAATAAATTTTCCATCTTCTTTTAGTTGTTCAGTTTATTCTGTTCCCTGTTGCTGCTTTGGAAGTTCTCAGGGAGGATTTCTAGTTCCTTAAATAAGTTTCCCTTTGTTTTAGGTAGAAAACACGACAATTCTTAATTTTTTTTTTTTGTGCATGTGGGTACTTTATTTTTTTTATTTTTTAATTAAAGCTTTTTATTTGCAAAACATATGCATAGGTAATTCTTCAACATTGACGCTTGCAAAGCTTTCTATTACAAATTTTTCCCTCTTACTCCCCTCCCCCTCCCCTAGATGGCAGGAAGTCTAATACATGTTAATTATGTTAAAATATTTGACAGAGTATTTTAACATAATTAACATGTAGTGGACTTCTTGCCATCTAGGGGAGGGGTGGGGACTAGGGGGGGAAAATTTGAAACAGAAAGCTTTGCGAGGGTCATTGTTGAAGAAATACCTATACATATGTTTTGCAAATAAAAACCTTTAATTAAAAAATAAAATAAAATATTTGACAGATCGAATATGTGTATACATATTTATACAGTTATCTTGCTGTATAGGAAAAAAAAACCTGAGAAGGAAAACAATGTAAGTAAACATCAATAGAAAGTGTGAAAATGCTATGTTGTCATCCAGACTCAGATCCTACAGGCCTCTCCCTGGGTGTATTTGGCCTTCTTCATCACTGAACAACTGGAACTGGTTTGAAACATCTCATTATTGGGGCACCTAGATGGTGCAGTGGATAGAGCACCAGCCCTGAAGTCAGGAAGACCTGAGTTCAAATCTGGTCTCAGACACTTAACATTCCCTAGCTGTGTGACCCTGGGCAAGTCACTTAACCTCAACTGCCTCAGCAAAAAAAAAAAATCTCATTGTTGAAGAGAACCATGTCCTTCAGAATTGATCATCATATAGTCTTCTTGTTGTCATGACAATTCTTAAAATTGAGAGGGAACAGATTTTAAAATTGACTTAATTTTAGTTCGTGAAATTTGCTAAATTCTAACTAAATGTTCCAGACAAACTGAATTGCCATTTGGTTATTTTCCAATTCACACAAACCAATTTTCTTTCATGAGCCAGGAAAGGATTAAGGTGCCAGTTTTTTTCTGACAGGGCCGTCAGAAGTCTGACTCCTGATAACCCCAAAGCAGGATGTTTATTGCCAGAGTTTTTGAAGTAGCAGGAAACTGGTTTTCTGTTTCCCTTAAGTTCCCAAACTCTTAAATCTTCTATTAACACGGACTGTACAAACAGATTACAATTTACATAACCCCTCACTAGGCTTTGATTAGGGTTCCTTTAAAACTGCATTTACTATCATATCTCAAAAACCAAATTTCACATAACTGAGTATATTTTCTTTCTCTCTCTCTTCATCTATGTATCCCTGCTGCAATCAGAGAAGGAGGGAAGGGGAAAGAAAGAGAAAGACTCTTTTTCTTTTAAGCACTATCCTCCTAGTCTCAATTTAGTTGAATTTGCTTCCAAATTACTTTACATATACACACAGAAATCATTGTATGTTGGTCACATCTAAAAACCCATATAAACTTATCAAATATGAAGTAATTATATTCAATAAAGCAGTTAACATTCATATAGCATTTGTTTTATGCTAAGCACTTTTGTAATCATGAAGATCACAACAACAATCATTATTTCTCTTTACAAATCAGAAAATTGGGGAGAGATAAAATAATTTCCCATAAATTACATAGCTAATACATTTTTACAACTGAAACAGAGAATTGTAGGCTTACCATGGAACCTGAATCCCACTCCATCTCCACTCTCCCAAGCTGGGTTGGGGAGTTGTTTGGGCAAAGTTGTGTGAGGTCCCCATGGTTATTGTTGCTTCCCCCATTCCTACAGGTGAGGCAGAATTTGAGTATTTGAGTTTACTACAGTTCTTTAGCATTCTTAATCTGGTCTGATATAGGAGGGATCAGCAAACAGAGGGATTTGGGCTATATCAATCTTGTCAGCAATCCCCACAACTGAGAAACACTCAGGACTCCGGGGAGTGGAGCATGCTGAGTGATCAGGGTTGTGGAAAGTCCCTTAATGCCTTCTGGGGTGCTTTCCCAATGGAGCAGAAGGGGACCCCAGACAAGATAGGAGTCAAGGAAGAGTTAACAAAAAGTTGCTATTTACCTAATTTTCCTTTTTCTTTTTCACTCCCTTCTTTCAGAATGGTGTAAATTTCTGGAATCATCCCCAATGTTTCAGGAATTTTTCTTGCAATCTTAAAATGACTAATTGCCAAACTCCTTAATCATTGCTTTCAAAACTTTGAGAATCTGCTAAGATGTTATTTTAGCAACTCTATAATTTTAATTAGCTAACTTTATTTCTATAGCCTACAACTTGGCCAGAGCTGGAGTCCATAGGGAAAAAAGTTGCTTTTTCCCCTTTTAAGGTGAGAATCAAGGATATTAAGAAATCTTTCCCAGCGTTCTAACTACAGCATCGAAGGGGTTTGTTGTTGTTGTTGCTGGCTGCATTTTGAATCTTTCCAGGTAACAAAATCTAGAATAAACATGACATAGACATTCTACACAGAGACTCAGACAGATAAAAATGATATGAAAGAGGACTGTTCCATCTTTGCCAAAAGCCATCCTATAGCATCTCATCTCCTCTGGCATCCCAGAGAAGGTGGAAAGGTGGCAAAGTTTCCCTAGGAACATTGCCAAAAATTGCAAGAATTTCCAAGTCTGGATGTCTCCAGTCAAGGAAAATTTGCTGAATGTGGAACTCTAGATGGTCCAGATAAGCCTTCTCCCGGTTTCTTAAGGTGTCCCAATTATAGGATTGAGGGAGAAAAAAAATGGAAGGACTTACCTTGACAAGGAGGGGATGAAGTCAGGGGAGGCCAGACTCTCCCAGTATGGGGCTTCCAAATGTTTGGAAGGAGATCCCAAAAGGTTGGGGCTGCAGACTGGTGTTGTGAAGTGTCTCAAAAGAATTTGAAGACTTGAACCCATTTCCAAGTCAATGGAACAAAGTTTATTTTAATTGTAGTGCCAGTTGGAGAGGGCTAAGTTCCAAAAGGATTTAGGAAAGAACAGGAGCAAGGAGACAAATTTATCCAGTTCTTCATGTCACTGATATGCTAATTTTATGGCCCAGAAGTAGAACTGAGGAATGGTCTATTCACTATTGTCTCAGGAATTTGGTTATCATTGACCAGGAGATAATCTATCTGACAGTTAGCATATTTGTAGAACTACACTAAGGCCAGAAGACTTTAGCATCATTGACAAATCATTAGAACAAAAGCACTCAGGGGACCTCATCACTGCTATGTTTCCCCTAGAAGCTTGATCCCATCAGCAAGAATAAGGATGTATATTGAGATGTTCAGATTGAGACTGCCTTCAAGATACAAACAAAAGTAATTTGGCCACATCATGGTTGCCTTAACTATGTTAATAAGACAATCTGGGAAATTAAATTCCCAGGATAAGCATTTTAGCATTTCCTCAAAAAGGGAGAAAACAAGCTGATTTTAAGATTTACATCACGAGGGGCGGAGCCAAGATGGCGAACTGCGGACAGCTTTCTCTTTGAACTCCCTCCGACATTCCCCCAACCCAGACATAGTAAGCCTTAAAACTGGTTTCCGAGTGAGGTCCTCGCCAAGCATTCGGACTACAACGCACTTCTATAAAAGATCTACCTTGAAAGAACTCCGGAGAAGGTTAGCCTCAGGGGAAATCGGCCGCTGGTCGCGATCGGACTCCAGCCGGGGCGGAAGTCAGGGCTGCGATAGAGGGGCGGATTTTGGGCACCCAGGAAGCCCCTGGGAGACGCCTGGGCCACTTTGCTCTGCTTGCGGGCAGGTGCTTTG
>JAJPUD010010634.1:0-32628 GCA_023553655.1 Myrmecobius fasciatus | reverse complement strand
GTCATTATTTTTTCCTGTCATCTTAGCCAATCTGACAGGTGTGTAGTTGTATCTTAGAGTTGTCTTAATTTGCATGTAAAAACTTTTTATTTTCAAAACATATGCATAGTTTCCAATATTCACTCTTGCAAAACCTTGTGTTCCAAAATTTTTATTTTCCCTCCCTTGCCCCCACCTCCTCCCCTAGAAAGCAAGTAATCTGATATATGTCAAATGTGCAATTTTTCCACATATATTTTCCATAATTATCATTCTGCACAAGAAAAATCAGATCAAAAAGGAGAAAAATGTAAAAGAAAACAAGATGCAAGCAAATAACGAAAAAAGTGAAAATACTATGTTGTGATCCACATTCAGTCCCCATAGTCCTTTCTCTGGGTGTAGATGGCTCTCTTTTTCACAAGACCATTGGAACTTGCTTTAATCATCTCATTGTTGAAAAGAACCACGTCCATCACAATTGATCATCGTATAATCTTTTTGTTGCCTTGTACAATGATCTCCTGGTTCTACTTATTTCACTCAGCATCAGTTCATGTAGGTCTATCTATGCCTCTCTGAAATCATCCTGCTGGTCATTTCTTATAGAACAATAATATTCCATGCATTATATGCCAAAACTTATTCAACTACTCTCTAACTAATGGGCATCCACTCAATTTCCAGTTCCTTGCTACTAGAAAAAGGGCTGCCACAAACATCTTTGCATATGTGGGTCCTTTTCTCTTTTTTATGATCACTTTGGGATACAAATCCAGTTGAGACACTGCTAGATCAAAGTGAGAGTCTGTGATAATGCACCTAACTCTTGGTGGCTGACAGTGTATTCAGTGTTCCACCCCATTCTGTTGTCCCCTCCCCTCCAACTTATTCTCAAAACCCATTCATTTTTAACAAATTAGGAAATCGAAGCTGTAAGTGATTTGCTGGAAGTCATACAACTAGTAGCTAGCTGGAATTTAAGAGATCCTGGGACCCCAAATGCAGCAATCTTTACATTGCATTCACTTTCTGCTGGTGGGGAAGGAGATGGTCAGTTTGATAGCCTGGGCATAGTTCCAATATTATCTTATCTTCAAATGCATTTCCTTGGCTTGTAGAGTTCATATATGTTCTTTTCTTCTGTTATTTAAAAATAGTTTAATTTTTTATCTAACTAAATTTGTATTTGTATTTTAAAAAGTATGGTTTAAAACATTTTTCTGCTAATATCTTTTTCAGAGAATCTTTGAATTTGGAAAGTTTCTTCGTTGTTTTTTCTAAATTTTCTACTCTCTTTACTGTGATATTGCTATCAGACAGTTAGAATTGGAAAGAACCTCAGCAGCCATTTGATCCATACATGTTGGATCAGGAATCTACTCTACAATATCATCATCAGGTAGTTACAAGCTTTACCTGTAAAATTCTAGTGAGGGCGAACCAAGTACCTCTGACGGTAACCCATTTGACTTCTTTTTGGCTTTAATTGTTAGGAAGTTTTTTTTCCCCCAGCCTGAATCAACTCCCATTATTCTTAGTCCTCTTGGACACTAAGCAGAGCAATTCTAACCTTTTTTCTATGTGACATTGCTACAAATATGACTATTCTCCCACTACATCTCTTTTTGCCTAGGCTATATGTCTCCATTTCCTTCAGCAGAAAACCATAAAATATTGTTTCCATCTTCCTTACTGTCTTTTAGACACTCTTCAGCTTCCCTAAAAGTGATTCTCAGTACCCTCTATGTGAACCAATCAGGCCCAGTACAACAGAATCATTTCCCTTAATGTTATGTGGTACGATACACTGTAGATGAGTATTTGCTTTTTCGTATGCCTTGTAATACAATTGATTCATTTGACCTTGAAGTTCATTAAATATTCACAGTCATGTTTCACACTGTGGTACAGTCAAGTCTCATTACCCTATTTCTTCTTTGAGAGCTCTAATTCTGTCCAATTCATTTATTTAAAAATTAATTTGAGGGGCAGCTAGGTGGCGCAGTGGATAGAGCACCGGCCCTGAAGTCAGGAAGACCTGAGTTCAAATCTGAACTCAGATGCTTAACATGCCCTAGCTGTGTGACCCTGGGCAAGTCACTTAATCCCAATTGCCTCCACAAAAGAAAAAAAATAAAAAAAAATTGATCTTTTGAACCATTCTGGAGGTTTTTACATTGTTCTTTGTCACTTCATGGTACATAGTAGGTATAATAATAAATGCTTGTTAGTTGATTGATTTGGGAGGGTGTTCATTTATTCTATATAATGCTTTCTTTTTCTTCAAGGATTTTCAAGTTAATTTCTTTTACTTCATAATAATTATTCATTGCATTCCCTGACCTTTATTATTATTATTATTATTTTTAATCAATTTTGTACTCATTTCTCCTATTTTCCCAGTCTTTCTAGTTTTTTCCTAGCTATAATTGGCCTATTCAGAGGAAGTTCTTTCCCTTCCATACTATTCAGTTTGATTTAGGTCAGTACTGTTGAGCCTTACCCTCACTCATGACCCTTCACTTTCTCTCATCCAGATCTCCAAGTGGGGTAATGGAGAACTAGCTAATAAGTCAGTCATTATGAGCCTACATTATGATGCAAGTCCTCATGTACAAGAGGCTGAGGAGCTTGTTTCCAAGACAGTTGTGATAATATACAATGGAAATGCCTTGATGAAAGTCTGGGAAAGGCAAAGATATTCTATAATTTCATTGTGTCTGCTAATCACTTGGTGAAAGGCAGCTTCTTTAATTGGCTACAGTTGTGAAACTAAAGCTGGAAATCCTTCAAAGGATCTTAGTCCTTCTCTGTCTTTGCCTCTTCCCTTGGTTTCACTCCTTTTACAATGGTGACCTGTGAGAAAGAATACAGTAAGTGATGAGGTCTTGGTTCTTCTTTCTCCAAGAGCAAAATGTGGCCTTGGAAATGCAATTCTGGGTTCTTTGTCTGCCTCAATATTCTTTTTGAAGACATTGGAGACTGTGGATTTGTACATTTTGAAAGATCAGGAGGATGAGCCACTTGATGTCCTGAGTTGAATACATGCTAGTTTTTTTTAAATTTATTTTTAACATACATTGCTTTATGAATCATTTTGAGAGAAAAAAAATCAGAGCAAAAGGGAAAAACCATGGGAAGATTAAAAAAAAAAAAAAAAAAAAAAGAGAAAACATAGCATGTGTTGATTTACTTTCAATCTCCTTAGATCTTTTTTTGGATGTAGATGGCATTTTCTGTCCAAAGTCTATTGGGATTGCTTTGGATCACTGAACCACAGAGAAGAACCAAGCTTTTCATAGTTGATCATTGCACTTTCTTGCTGTTATTGTGCACGATGTATTCCTGATTCTGCATGTTTTGTTCAGCATCAGTTCATGTCAATCTTTCCAGGCCTTTCTCTAAAATCAGCTTGTTCATCATTTTTTTAAGAACTATAATATTCCATTACCTTCATATACCACAAATTGTTTGGCCATTCCCCAATTGATAGGCATTTACTCATTTTTCAATTTTTTGCTACCACAAAAAGAGCTCATAATGGGTTTTTGCAGCCATTCCATCAACAGTTTCTTGAAGATACCAGCAACAGTGCTCCTTTAGGACCTGCCTCTTGTGGTAGCTGAGACAAGGACTTATCTAGCAGCAGTGAATCTGAACTTGGTGGGACCACTGCTACATAGAATCAATGTAAATTTTGAACTCCCTATCCCCTGGAACCAAAATAATAAAAGGGAGAATATACCTCCTGAGATATTGGGAAAAAATGCTTGTACTTCTATTCTAGGTATATCTTTGAAGTAAAAATCTTTTGTAAAATAGGTTAATAGGGGAGTAATAGTAATGCTTATGCCATTAAATAGGAGACAGCATAACCCTTCAGGGGTTCCCTTCAAACCTGAATGAGGCACCTAGTAACATAATTCTGGGCTAGTAGGACTAGAGACATCCTGAAGGCAACTCTAAAAAGTTGGATTTGTACTGTGCCTTTCAATGGACATTTCTGATATTAGTCTTTTACCTTCGTTCTAGGTGACATAATACACAGAGCACTGGTCTTGGAGTCATAAGTCATGATTGAATACTGTCTTAGGTGCTGACTAGCTATGTGATCCTGGGCAAGTCATTTCTTTTACCATCAGTTTTTTTTTTTTTTTTTTTTGCTTTTTGCTGAGGCAATTGGGGTTTAGTGACTTGCCCAGGGTCACACAGCTAGGAAGTGTCTGAGACCAGATTTGAACTCAGGTCCTCCTGACTTCAGGGCTGGTGCTCTAACCACTGTGCCACCTCGCTGACCCACCATCAGTTTTTAAAAGCTGTAAAATAACAGTTGCCTGCTATTTTTTGAATCAAATAACTATATTAGTCCTTTATAAACCTTAACACACTATTTAAAATTAGCTATTCTTATTGTTGTTGTATGGAATAGTGTGTTATTGGGCATTTCTCCAATCCACAATCACCTGCTTTTTCTCTGTTCACTGAAATTAGTTGAATTTGAGGGTTTCTGTTAGTTTTGAAAGTAGAACCAAGTCAGAAGGAATCCCCTTTAGTGGTGATTTAAAGAGGTAATTCAAAATGGCATCCCAATGATGGTGGGACAAAGGTAATAGTAGACATGGCAAAGTGTAGGGAGCTGGTAAGGTATCATTAGTGGTTTTTCTTTAGGATTTGTCCTGTGGTAAATTATTACCTTTCTTCTTAATCATGTTTATATTGTTTTATCTAGTTAATATTTAGATACTATTTTATCTAGCCCTTCTAGTGGTTTTGTGGTGGTGAGTAAAAGCTGGGTTTAGGCACAAACTCTCAATGCCCAATTCATCAGTTTTTAGGGACTTTAGAGGTAATTTGGTCCAACTCCCTTGCACTCATTTTACAGTTGTGTAAAAAGATTGATGAGTTGTTAGAACTCCCAGAGCACTTTCTGTTAAGTAACTCTTTAAAAATTGGGCATCCATGAAGTTAATACAATTATTTGGCGGTATGAAAAGTAGAACACCACCTAATTTATCATCTTCACCCCTTGGCCCTTACCTCTGAATTTGGAGGAGAATTGTATGTGGGGATGGGGATGAGGAAGTTTGGGAACAGATGGGGAGGATTTCAGATAGCAGCATGATATCATGGATAAGCCATTGGGTTTGTGGTCAGAAATACCTTGTTTCATGTACTGTTTTAGATATTTACTAGTCCTGTGACCTTGGATTAAACACTTAATCCCCTTGTGCCTCAGTGACTTGTCTTGAAAAATAATGAGGTTGGACTTGAGGAGCTCTGAGGTCCTTCTAGATCTAAATATATGATCTAATGGTATGTTAACTTCTTAGATATGATTGAACAAATCACTTCAACTTTGACTCTTGTTGGTTTCTTGATCTATAAAATGGGGGATAATACTTATACCACCTACACTCTATAGGACTGCTGAGAGGACACTGTTTTGTAAACTATTTTTTTTCCTGAGGCAATTGGGGTTAAGTGACTTGCCCAGGGTCACACAGCCAGGAAGTGTTAGGTGTCTGAGGCAAAATTTGAACTCAGGTCCTCCTGACTTCAGGGCTGGTGCTCTATCCACTGCACTACCTAGCTGCCCCTGTTTTATAAACCTTAAAGCACCATAGAAATGGGGGGAAATGGTTTCTGTAAGGGACAGACTCAGTTAAATCACTCACCTGAAACTCATAAATTATAACTTATAAAATTTAAACTTGTCTTAATCAATTTATCAATCTTGAGTCCTTGATCAGGACTCAGATTCTGGTATTGCACAGAAGTGCTCAAATTTGGCTGAGTAAACCATATTATGCCCTAAGAAATATCTATAAAATATCAAGTCAGTTTGGACCTGAGAGAGTATCCCAGCTAAACCCTTGTGAAGCAATCAATGGGGGAGGGTGTGGGGGAAAAGGAGGAAAGGAGACCTGAGACTTTCCATCTTCCCATTATTATCTTAGCAGTGTCTCGGCATCAGCTGATGGCAGTGTCTGCATCAGGATCCAAGGACAGTCTGGATAAAGATTTAGGACTCCTCAAAGAGTTCAACAGAAAAACTATACCATACCTAAAGGGAATATGTATAAGGACTTTGAGGAATGGTTATCTTTTTCCCACATGTGCTTCTAAAACTGGAGCTCACATTTCCTTAGACTTTCGAGGGCTTGTTTTGTACAATACTATACTACTTTTCTAACAACTAAATGAGTCTCTCTGCACATATCAACTAATAATCATGAAAGGAAACACACTAGTGGGGGCTCAAGCTGTAGCATTAGAAAGTCATCCTTCCCAGTCAACCCTAGAACCTTGAAGGAACGTAAATAACCATATTCTGGGGGATCCAAATAGTGAGAGTGGGAGTTGGGAAAATAATATGAATTACATTATTATTAAATATTTGACAACTAGAGTGTCTTACCAAGCCTTTTCTTCTTCAGTTTTACCATTGCTAATTCTTCTTGCTTTTGTGATCTTGGATGTCATATTAATTCTCCAGGCAAGTTACCTCACATATAAAATGAAGGGGCTTGCCTAGCCGATCTCTGTCCCTTCACTCTGAACCCTTCTTTTCTATCTATTCTCTTCTCCTTTTGGCCATTTTCCCTTTGGGGATATTCAGCCCTCAGAACATCTGCAGATAACTTTATAGGTAATTTGCATTTCTGATGCAATTTTACTTCAGTGGGAGAATTTGACAACTTAATTTTGCACTCCATTATCTCTATGGGAAAATGGTTTCTATACTACTAACCACCAACCTGGCAAATGTTTGGCATCTTTCCTACCTGAGAAGAAACTCTGGCAATTTATCTCATAGAATTTGTAAATGGTAGGGGGCGGGAAAGACCCCTGATCATCTAGTTCAGGTTCCTAACCTTTTTTTTTCTTTTGGGCCCAGACTCTTATGCTGAAACCTTTAAAAAAATTTTTTTAAAATTCTCAATTGAAGGAAATGCTAAGTTTTAGTTAAAGATTAGTGAAAATAAAGATCCCATTTTCCCCCATATGAGTTCATGTTTTCTCTGAAATCTATCCACATATCATAGAGCCCAGATGAGGAACCCCGATCTAGTCCAAACTGTTTATTTTACAGATGGGAAAATTGGGGCCCAGAGAAGAGAAAGGGTGGTAAGTGACAAAGCTGGGATTCTTAGACTCCCAAACTCCTTTCAAGTGGGAATCACTTCCCACAGAGAAGTGCAGTGAGTACTCTTACATCCTCCACAGTATGTCTGTCCTGATGCCTGTCAGCCCTGTGTCTACACCAGTGTGGCAAGAATGAACCATGGCCCCTGTGCTTCATTCACCCTTTCCCCTCCGAGATTTGTTGTTTTTTTTTTTTCTCTGTGTTTCTGTTTATTGACTTGTTTGAAACTTCATCATCCATGGAGTTAATACATGGTCATTTGGTAGTGAGAAAAATAGGACTTTGAACCCATGTCCCCAGCCCCTGCCCTCCCCAAACCTGGACATGACAAGCCAGAGTCCCCAGTGAGGTGAAACCTTTGGAGTTACAGCTTGGAGAATGCAGGCAGAGGGAGGTCAGGCTCTTTCCCCAAAGGTGAGTAGGTGGGGGAGCTGGGGCTGGACAGGGGCTATATCTGGGTCCCCCAAACTACTCTTTCCTCTGTCCCTTAAAGGGGCCCCATCAGATTCACTCTGCTTTGGGGATGGAAATAGAAGGGACAAGGATATCTTGGAAGGGCTCAGTCTGTGAGGGTGGAGAGAATTCAGGAGGGAAAAAGGTTCAGTGGTTAGAGTCTGGGGTGAGGGAGAGGGAGCTTGGGACTTCCAGATTTGGTTCTTGATTCATGAGTCCCTCTCCCCTGTCCCTTAGTCATCATATGTGCCAGTGTACCAGATGCTACAGTGTGCAAGCCTGATGGGAATAGGGCAAAGGGCTCAGATGGGCCTGGAAGGGAAAGGCACCAGAAGGTTCCCAGGCCCTTCTTGCCTAACTTGGCCAATGATCAATTAGCCCAGGGCTGGGAAACCTAGAGATAAGCCATATAGAACTCGCTGTGTGACCTGGATAAGTCTTGCATAATCCAGAGGCTTCATCATTATCATCATTAGCTGCCTCCCTGATCCATCCAGGGCTCTCAGATGTCTTCCTTATTCAAAACAACATAAAATACTGAAAAGCTGCCAGTGAGCAGGGACACGGCATGGGGAGGGAGAATTTTTGCACAGAACCCCTGGAGAATTGGGGCTCAGGAATCAAACTGATTCTCCCTCATGCTCAGTGATGGGAGAGGGGTCCAAAAAACTGAGAATGGAGTTTTCTCAAAGGCTATAGAGTGGGCAAGAGTTGCTTCCCCTTCTTGGATAATGGAGAATTGAAGCAGCTTTTGGCTCTGAAATGGGAGAGTGGAGTTACTGGAGTCCAGGTTTCACAGCGAGAAGAAACCTCAGCGATTGCCTACTCCGATTCTGCTCAGTTTACAGAGGAGGAGACGGGTCTGGAGACAGAACCGTGACTAGTTCTTGGGCACACAGAAGACTTAGAATGTGGATCCAGATTCTCCGGCTCCAGGACTAAAGCTATTTCAGTTTCTAGCCGGGGATGAGGACAAGTGGAATTCATTTCTCCAGCCTGAATCGCCATGAGGGTCATGGACGCGACGCGGTGCGCTGCATGTGCTGGGAGGGGCTGGGAAGTTGGGGCTGCTTTGGAGAATCCAGGAGGGAAGGAAGGTGCTGTGAATGTGCAAAACTATTCTCTGGGGACAGAGGTGGGGACAGGGACGGGGCCAGTGGGGGACAAGGACATTCTGCTCCCTTCAGGAAGGCCAGTTTCAGGCATGAACTCCACACCCCTCGAGAGGAAGGGATGATTTTGTGTTTCTTGCCTCCAAATCTTGCCCTCCCTCCTGCCCTCACTTCCTCCTTTGCTTGCTAGGCTGGACTGGGGCATAAATAAGTGCTCTGGGAGGTACCATGAGCGTCTAAAAATATACATAAATACTGTACACATGGGGAGGTACCCTCCACGTCTCATGTGGCCGGCTGCCACCTCCTCTGATCCCCAGCCGCCAGCCTGGGCTCCACTCACCCTTTCCCCCCTCTTGTTTGCCTCACCTCTGCCCACAGCCTCCAGGAAGCACTTGCAATATTGCACATGGCCCTCTGGCCCGTGGCTGCCCTGGGATGAGTGCCCCAAGGGAGTGTGATGGGGCCTGGATTACCTGGACAAGGAGGGAATCAGGGCAACCTTGGAACACAGAGAGCGGGCAAGATGAGGAGGCTGGGGCTGGCAGCGGCTGGCATCCTGCTGCCTCACAGGCCAAGGCCTCCCTGTATGTGATCCATTCTCATGCACGTGTGTGGCCCCCAGATGCACATGGAGCAGGGAGAGGGGGTGCCACGAGGGAGACGTGGGGCGCAGCCCGGCCGGGGATGTTTCAGACATGAGTCCTTTTCGGGGCCGCATGCCGGTGCCCAGGACGCCCACACACCCAAGGCCCACAGGTGCACACACAGGTGCAGAGCGGGGCGGTGGCAGGGGGCCAGTGTGTCCAGGTCACACCCTCCACAGGAGGAGGTGGTTTGTGCTATCGTCCCGTCCCACGGTCTCGCTGCTGCTGCCGCTCAGTCGGAAGTCCTCATAGCCATCGCCCCCGCTGATCACCAGCATCTTGGGCTTGACTAGGGCCGGGGCTGAGCCTCGGTGTCGGGAAGAATCCCTTCGTTCTAGCAGAGCCGGCTTCTCGGGACCTGTCGGGGAACGTAGACCAATCTGGTCAGTGTGAAAGAGGTGGTCCGTCCCAGGCCCCAAGCACACTCCTGGGCTCTCCTCCCAGTGTCCTGTTGTGGACCTCCCTGTGTGTCCTGTTGTGTATTACAAACCATCACACCTTCTGTCTCCCATGGGACTTTCCATTTCATATCCTGTATATTTCCTACTGTACACATTATTTGCTGTTTAATATAATTATTTCTTGCTTCTCACAAGTCATACCTTAGGTGGAGACACTTCTTGTCTCTCATGATACTTCCCAATTTACATACTATTTCCTACTGTATGCATCATTTTATGTTTAATACGATGATTTCCTGCCTTTCACAAGTTATACCTTATATGGAGACACTTTCTGCCAATCATGGTACTTCCTTTTGTATCATTACTTCTTGTCATTTTATAACCATTTTCCCATTTTCTAATGTAGAATGACTTCCTGTTTCCTGTGTCACATTCTTGTCACATATAATTGACTTCCCACTTACCATATATTACTTCCTGACATGTCTTACCACTTTCTGTCTTCCACAAGCCATTTTTATGTTATGCATAACAAGTTCCTTTATACCATAAGCTACTTCTTACAGATATAATAGCAATAATGATAATGATGGTAATCACAAGTATCATACGAAGGCTTGCAAAGCACTTTACAATGATTATCTCATTTAATTGTCATAACAACCTTGGAAAATGGGTGCTATTATTATCTCCATTTTACAGATTAGGAAACTGAGGCAAATAGAACTTAAGGAACTTGATTATTGTTACACAACTAGGAAGTGAAGCTAGATTTGGATTCAGGACTTCCTCACTGCATACAGAAGGCTCTGTGCACTATGGAGCCACCTAGTGGCCTCTTATCAGAAACTACTTCCAATCCTAAACAACCATTTTCTGTCCATTTCAGTTCCTTCATTCCCTTCCCATCCTGTTCCCAACTTTCTCTAGACCATGCCCTTTTTACTCCTTGCTTATGTTCTACCTTCCTTCTGTCCTTCTTCCTTCCTTCCTTTTTTCTGCTCTTCTTACTTCCTTTCCTTTTTCCTTCTCATTTCTTTCCTTCTTTCCTTCCCTCCCTCCTTTTCTCTTCTTCCTTCCTTCCTTCTTTTCTATTCTCCTTCCTCCCTCCCTCCCTTTCTTCTTCGTTTCTCCCTCTTTTCTTCCTCCCTTCCTCTTTCCTTTTTCCTTCCTTCTCTTTCCTTCCTTCTTTCCTCCCTCTCTCTCTTCTTCCTTCCTTTTTTCCTTCCCTCCCTTCTTCCTCCCTTCTTCCCATCTTCCTTCCTCCCTCCCTTCCTTCCTTTTTTCCTTCTTTCTTTTCTTCCTTCCTCCCTCCCTCCCTCTCTTCTTCATTCCTTCCTTCCTGCATTCCTTCCCTCTTTCCTCCCTCCCTTCTATCCATCCATCATATTTAATAAACTATAGCCCTTTTCTGACTTTGTCTTCTTCGCATTTACCACAAGCTACCTCCTGGGCAACACAACCATTTCTTGCCCTTTCTCAGTCCATTGCCCATTGACTATCCCAACAATCCTTTTGGACATAGTGTTTTCATTGTAGAACCCCCAATGAGAGAGTCACCCCTGCCAATGTAAGTCATCACCTTCTCTGACACTTTGAGGTCTAGGGAGCTGCATGAGCCCCGTGACATTGAGTGATTTGGCCAGGGTGTGTCAGAAGTGAGATGCAGGAGCCAGGTCCTTCTGATTCTGAGCTGGCTTTCTTTTCATTATACCAAACTACTTCTCACAATGATCATATTTTCAGGAAAACAAATAAACAAACATAGAAATGAAAACTAGGACACGGGCTCGACAAATCAGCACTTCTACAAAGCCTTGCTAGAAGTATTCTGGCTTTTCATGAAAACAAGGACTGCCCTGGAAAATGGGGGCTGTGCAGATGCTTCTGAATATAGCCTCAAACCTCCTGTGACCCACTTCCTCTCTTGGGTAACATTCCTCTCTTCAACATGCTTATTTCTTGTTTTTTGGGGGTGTCTAAGAGGATTCCTAGACCTCCCGTGTCCTTTGAGATCCTTCCTTATAGGGAGAGAGAAAGTAGCAGCTGTGGCTACTGTATCCCCTGGAAGTCCCCGGCTGACTTACTTGCATCATGGGATGGTGGCGGGCAGAGGAGGTCAAAGTTGTCTGGGAGCTCGATAGCAGTCAGGAAGCGCACGTGACCCGTGTGGCCCTGGACAAGGCCAGCAGGACTCAGTGGAGCCCGAGGAGTGCTGACAGTATTGGGTGAGGTGGGCATTGTGAGCACCACCCCAGCACTCGTCCCGATCCATAGTAGGTCCTCACAAGCCAGCAGGGCTGTGATACGTAGACAGGCAGCCTTGTGTTGGCGGATGATGGCATCTGAGCCTGGGGAAAGGGGGAATGGATGGGATGCAGGGGATTACCAGGGTCTCCCTACCCTTCCAAATGCCCTGGGCTCCAAGGCAGTTTGGCCATCCCTGCAAAACCCTCCTTAAGCGTGCAAGGGACAGCTTCATCAGGTGAATGGAAGATTTGCAGGGGCCCTTTGGAGGCATGTAGTCCAACCCCTGCCTGATGCAGAAGAAAATCCTGGGGCTAGAGTAGGGGAAATCACTTGTACAAGTTACTCAACCCTTTCTCCCAGTGATTCACTGGCAGAGTTAGGACTCAAGCTCCTGTCTCCTGATGGCCCCAGCCCTTGGCCCTAGTAGATTGCCTCATTTGTGGTCAAATACTTGAATGAATTTCTCAACCTGATATTCAAGGCTGAGAAGATTTTTACAGTTTAGCTTTAGTCCACTATCAACCTTAATTTTACTTCCTGTGGTTTCCTATTTAAATATTTTAGTTACTAAGATTCTTTACCACCCTAACCAGAGAAGTAACTCCCACTATCTGATTGCTGATTAACATACCATTTGTGCGTTTTGGGAGAAAAAAAATAGCTAGCATTTAAAGAACACTTTTAGATTTGCAAATGCTTTGTAATGCTTTTCATTTCATCTTCACAACCACCCAGGGAGGCAGGTGATAAGATTAACCCCATTTTATAGATAAGGATACTAAGGCAGACAGCAATTAAGTAACTTCTCCAGGGTCACAAAGTAAGCTTCTCAGAGTAGATTTGAATTGTAGTGTTTTTGAATCCAAGATCATAAAATTGAATTGATTTCATCCATAACAGAGTCATTGACAGGCCTGGATTCAATGTGTTTGGATCAACTAGAGATCTCATAAGATTTAAACTAAAGCTTGGAGACCTTAGAAAGCTTGTCCAAGGTCACCTAGTTTGTAAATAGCCATTTAAACCCCACTCTGCAACACCAAGCTCGGCTTCCTTAGCATTAAATCATCTTATTTTTCCATTTTCCTTTTTTTCACTCATTGTCTTCATAGACTCAATGGAACCTGGGCCTCCCCTCCCACCAAACTACTAGTTTTCCCCCTCCCCTCCTCTTCCCCCTCAGCCACTGCCTTCCCCCTCTTCCCCTTATCCACTGGTTTTCCCCCAGTTCCCCCTCCCTCTCAAGCCACTAGCTTTCCCCCTCTTCCCCTCCCCCCAGCCACTGCCTCCCCCCTCTTTCCCTCTAGCCATTGGTCTCCTCCTCTCCCCCCCAGCCACTGCCTCCCCCTTCTTCCCCCTCAGCCACTGGTCTTCCCACCTTCTTCCCTCCCAGTCACTGGTCTTCCCCCTCTCCCCCCCCCCACTGGTCTTTCCCTCTTCCCTCTCAGTCACTGGCTTCCCCCCTCTTCCCCCCCCCCAGCCACTGTCTCTCCCCTCTTCCCTTCCCCATAGCCACTGTCTCCCCCCTCTTCCCCCAAGCCACTGTCTCCCCCCTCTTCCCCTCCCCACAGCCACTGGTCTCTCTCTTCTTCCCCCCAGCCACTGTGTTCCCCCTCTTCCCCCCCAGCCACTGTCTATCTCCTCTTCCCCACAGCCACTGGTCTCCCCCCTCTTCCCTCCCTGACATTGGTCTCCCCTCTCTTCCCTCCCTGACACTGGTCTCCCCCTCTCCCCCCCAGCCTGGTCCTGGGTTTCCAGCCTGCCTCACCAGCGAGCATCTTGTGCACAGGGGGTGTGATGTCCACCTCGGCCAGCTGCTCGAAGGTTCCTGAGTGGTACAGGCGCACTTGGGCTGTGCTGTGTAGGGCAATCCAGACGCCCAGGCTGGAGTTCACCATGCAGGCCACGCTGCGGTTGGGGTCCAAGCCGACCTGGAACGTATGCTGGGGAGGCAAGGGGTAGGATGGAGAAGAGCGATGACATTCACTCCTCTGGGCTTGTTGGACATAATAAAGCCTCCTCTGCACATTTCCCACATTCTCTTTTGTAGCCAGGCTAGCTACTGGCTGCTCTCTGCCTGTAACATTCCATTTCCCACCTACACGCCTTTGCACTGGCTTGTACCCCAAGCTTGGAAAGCATTCCCTCTTCCCTTTCTGAGGATCCCTAGCTTTTTTCAAGGCTCAGTGCCGGGCTTAGTTACCTTCTGCTAAAGTCTATTCAGTTCTCTTACTAGCTCTTACTCTTTATTCAGTTACGGGCACCTTCCTACTCCAAGACTTTGTATTTATTTTATATTTACTTCTCTGGGTACTTCTCTTTCTCCCCAATAGAATATGAACTCCTTAAGGCAGGGACTGTTTGATTTGTGCCCCCAGTTCCAGCAAAGTGCCTGGCATGCAGTAGGTGTTCAGTTGAATGAATGAATGAACTCAAAACACTCTATTTCTGGTGTTTCATTTGATTTTTCCAAACAAAGCTAAGAAACATTAGGAAAAAAGCTTGCATTTCTAGCTCTGAAACCTGAACAAGGCAGCTAATCATTCACGACTCGTTCGGGAGGAAGGTCGGGTGACAAGGTAATGCTATCCCCAATTATGTATGGGGAAACCGAGGTCCAATGAGGAGAATAACAATTTCCACTTTTGTAGCACTTGAAAGTTTATAAAGTGCCTTCTTTGCAGCAATACTGTAGGATGCAGAGGATTATGAGCCCCATTTTACAGAGGAGGAAACTGAGGCTTACAGGAAGGGAAGTGACCTGGCCAGGATCATACCACGAGTCATGGCAGGGCTCCTGCCTCTCCCGGATTAACCCCTTCCAAGATGACAGGGCTGGGTGTTTTGTGCATTTGTCCCCAGATGGGCCCTAGCTTGAGTGCCTGGTGCTAGTTCTCTTTCCTCCTCATGCCTGGCGTCTCTCCCTGCTCCCCTTCCCCTGGTGCCAGGTACCTCCTGCTGCAGGCTGCCTGTGTTGAGAACAAAGATCCGGTTTTGGCATCCACACCACAACTTTCCAGACACTGACACCATCTTGGTAACGGGGTTCCCGGGGCTCCCCAGGACTAGAGATTTGGAGTTCTGGGGGTCCCAGAAATGGCCTGTCCAAGGAGAGAAAGGAGAAGAGAGGACTTGGATGGCATTCCATTGCCCCAGTGCCCTTACCCTACTCCTCTAGTACTTCTGTTGAGGAATCACAAACCAACATGGCTGGAACCCAGATCCCTTTGGTGGGTCCCAGGAATTCCTACTTGGCCTGAAACCAGAGAAGTTCTGGCTCCCCGGTCCTTACCTGCTTCCCGGTTATAGACAACAAGTTCTCCATTCGCCAGAGACACAAACACCTGGTTATCCAGGTACCTAGGTGGGGAGAATTGAGGGACAGGAAAAGGAGGAGTCAGCTTTTCCCCATGGCTGGCACAGGTCCAACCATGATCTCCCCCCCACGGGACCTCAGGATGCCCATCACAATCTGGAAGCAGTGGTGATAGTGTGGGGTGAGAATAGGGCAATAATTGGTTTTCCAGGTACTCCAGACAACTTTGGGGAGCACTTGAATCTAGACTCGAATCTTGGAACTAGATAGAAACTTAGCTATCATCTAATCCAATCTCTTCATGTTGCACATAGGGAAGCTGAGGGCAAGGGAGGAAAGGGGCTTTGTCCACCGCTGCACTGTGGTCAGGCCCAGGGCGGTTTTTGCCTCTCAGACACATTCCTTCTAACTTGCTTTCCCCACCCCCTACACTCCCAATCAGCGGATGGGGCAGAGGGGCTACAGAGCAAGCACGGTCCTTCTCCTCCAGCAGCACCCTTTCTCTCTAAGGCAGGGCCAGTGGAATTAGGGGTTAGTGTATAGCGGGGTGAGAGGGCTTGGGGGTCAGGGGCTTACATGATGGCCGTGACGGCTGCTGCATGCTGGAGCTTCATGCTGTTCTTGCGGTTGCGGATGCTGTCCGAGGACTGATAGACATGGATGCTGTAGGAACCATGGACATGAGACAGATGCCATTTTCTTCCCTTCCCTTACCCTGGATCCTATTGACTGCCTGATGGCTCCAAGTCCATTA
This sequence comes from Myrmecobius fasciatus, assembly GCA_023553655.1. Classification (NCBI taxonomy): domain Eukaryota; kingdom Metazoa; phylum Chordata; class Mammalia; order Dasyuromorphia; family Myrmecobiidae; genus Myrmecobius; species Myrmecobius fasciatus. The sequence continues at coordinate 16,563 of JAJPUD010010634.1, read as the reverse complement.
CCCAGCCCCAAGGCAGACTCAGCCTTCCTCTTCTGGCTGATTCTTCCTTTGGTCTGTCCCTAGGTCCTTATGATGAGATTCAACAGGAACCAGGCTTGTTGGCTGTTGGACAGACTCCCTCCCACCCCCACTATGTCTCTATCATTCTCCTCTCACCTTCCACCGTCACTATTCTGATACAGATTGTTACCTGCTGGATTACTGCAACGGCTGTTGGGTTCTTTTTTTTTTTTTTTTTTTTTTTTTAATTTAGAAAGGTGCTTTAGTGATGCTGTTTTTTGAGAGCAAATCTAACAGTATCTACTATTATCTGCTACCTTCCCCCCCTTCCTAATAAAAACTATCCCTTGTCACAACCACGTGTATTCCACCAAAACTAGTCAACAGATCTCATTCATTGCCAAGAGACGTGATCTACGTTCTAGCCATCCACTCTCTTCATCTTGTTCAGATGACTCATGCTTCCAGAACAATTTTTCTTTCATTTGGATTAAAACCCTTCTGTGGTTCCATATTGCTTACTGAGTCAAGTGCAAACTTTTTGGGGGCCTTCGTCTCCAAAGCCCTCCATGATCTGCTGCCCCCTCCTTTCCCAGACTCAGATCACTTCCTTTCATGCACGTCCACCCCCAGCCAAGTCGACCTGGTCTCTGCCCCCAGCCACATGTCCTGGGCTCTTTAGGTTTGGGAGGATTACCTATGATGCTTTCTGCACCTGTCCTCATTCACCTTTTAAAGCTTTTCTCATCACTCTCCCAGATTTCACATGGTTCTTCGCCTGCACTAATTTGATATTGTGTATTACAGTTATTGGTCTTGTCTTCTCACTGTATTAGACCTGAAGCATCATGAGGGGAGGCCCTGTATCTCATCTGGACTTCACGTCTCCATAAGTGGAGCGGGGGAAAGCCATTATAGCCCAGCGGGTGGGTCGCCCTGTTGGCTCAGGATGCTGAGGCCATTTGTGTTGCGTGCCCTTCCCCTCCCTCCATGCCTCGGGGCCATACCAGCCATCTTCAGTGCCCAGCCACATGGAGCTTTGGTAGGCTTCGGGATCCATGCTGAGCAAGTCTTCCAGGCTGCCCCGGGTGAAGGACCCACGGCTAGAGCGGCGAAGGGCTCGTCCATCCACAGGGCTGCCACCGTGGGGCCCGCTGGGGCCAAAGGAGCCGGACAGGGGCAGGAAGCCCGGTTCCGGCTCTTCCTCAGAGCTGGTCGTCTCTGCCGTAGCCTCCTTGGAGCTGGGCATCTCCTCATCTGGGGAGGGGGGAAGCGAATGTGGAGACCCAGGTCTCTACAGTTTTCTCCTCCTTTCTCTTTCCCTTGCTTTTTGTTTTCATCCACACTTACTCCTCTTACCCCCAAGCCTTTCAGTCTCTACCTGCCTTGCCTTCTTCCCTGTATCAAGTCACCTTCCAAAAGGGGAGCAAGAGAGAAAGCCTTGGGTCAGGGGCCAGAAAATGTGGCTCTGGGTCTACACTGTCCCAGACTAAGAAAATCTCTTCCCTCTCTCTCTGGGCCCCTGTTTCCTTCTTCATAAAAAGAGGATATTAGCTCTCTAAGGGCCCTTCCATCATCATGGCCCACCCCTAACTCAGGAATCTGTCCTGTCTCCCCATAGTCTCACCCATGGACCAGCTGTCATGGAAGGCTAGCCTCATCAGCCTGCAACAGCAGTCTCTAATCTGGCTGCTTTCCCTCTCTCCAGCCTTATCAGGTCCAACTTAGAGAGTGGCAGGATTTCAAGTTTGGAAGGGACCTCAGCAGCCATTCAGTGTCACTGGGACATCCCTTAACAAGGATCATCTTTCTTTCACAACATGATTAAAATGTAAATATGCTTACCATGATTGTACATGGTCAATCTATATCAGATTGCTGCTCATCTTGGGGAGGAGGGAGGGAGGCAGGGAGGGAGAAAAATGTGGAACTCAAAATCTTACAAAAATCAATGTTGAAATGGCAAATATGGAAATATGTTTAACATGATTGCACATCTTTAACCTATATCAGATTGCTTATTGTCTTGGGAAGGTAAGAGATGGAGGGAGAAAATTTGGAAGTCAAAGTCTTTTTTTTGGGGGGGGTCATTTGGGGGTTAACAGACTTGCCATTGTCATACAGCTAGTGAGTGTTTAGTGTCTGAGATTAGATTTGAAGCCAGGTTGTTCTGATTCCAGAGCCAGTGCTCTACCCACTGTGCCATCTAGCTGCCCTGGAACTCAAAGTCTTACAAAAATGAATGTTGAGGGACAGCTAGATGGCTCAGTGGATAGAGTGCCAGCCTTGAAGTCAGGAGGAGCTGAGTTCAAATATAGCTTCAGACACTTAATACTTCTTAGCTGTGTGACCCTGGGCAAGTCACTTAACCCCAATTGTCTCAGCAAATTAAAAAAAATACAATGTTGAAAACTTTCTTTACATGTCTTTGGAAAAATAAAATACTATTGAGAAAGAAATGAATGTTGAAAACTCTATATGTGATTGGAAAAAAAATAAAATATGATTAAGTTAAAAAAAAAACCCAATTATCATCTACAACATACTTGCCAGGGGCCATCCAGCCATTGCTTAGAGATCACTGGAGAGGGGAAAGTATACTCTGAGGCAGTATACTTCACTTTGTATGGACCTCCTTATAAGGAATTTTTTCATTATACTGAGCTGAAATAGGTTTCTCTAACTTCCATCATTTCCCTTAATTCTGGCCTTTGGGTCTAGCAGAATGAAGATCCCTCCTTGAAGGTCTCTTCCAGGCCTTCAAGTACTCGACAAATACTCCAGCCTTCCTTGTCTCCAGCTTTCACCCTGCCTGTGTTCTCTTCTCCGAGCTAAATGTGCCAAGTTCTCTCAGACAGTCCTCAGGCATTCTGTTGTCCAGGCCCTCCTCCTGCCCTCACCTGGACGAACTCCACTTTGTCAGTGTTTCATCTGCAACCTGGCCCCCAGGAGACATCCCAGATGTGAGCTGAGCAGGGGAGAGGGCAATGGGACCATCGCCTTCTTATTTCGCTTTGCTAGGCCAGGTAAGCCGGTCCCTTTCATTCAGGAGCCAGGTAGAGACCTTTGCTCAAGTGTTTTCTCCTTTCTGCCTCTTTACATCAAAGCCTGACAAAGGTCCTGTCTCCTCCAGGAAGCCCTCAATGACTGACTCAGTCCATGGGGAATTCTTACTCTTCTCGGAGCCCCTACAACATTTAGCATCTGAAATGTTCCCTGGATGTCTCTCATCCAGATTGTGAGCTTCCTGAGGTAAGGGCCCAGGGCTCAGAATCTACTCCAATAGTAGATCATTTATTTTACAGCTGGGATACTGAGGTTTGGAGCCAGGACGTACTACAGTGAATATGTGGAAGAGCTACTCAGGACCGGATCCCTCTAATTCCATGTTATTTTCATGGTTACCATCCTACCTCCTTTCTTTCCCATGTACACATTATAGGAATCTAGAATTAGATAGAGAGAATCTAGAATTACATGGAATCTAGAGGTGGGGATGGGGGTGAGGTACTAAACATCTGAGCTGATTGATCCTCGGGCTCACAGCTTCAGGCCATCTGCTTTCTGATTCCTTCCCTCCACCCCTGAAAGCACCAGGAGAGAGGAAGCCTGTGGCTCTCTGCCTCCAGGAAGCCCCCCTACGTTGACACTCACTGCCAAAGCTGGAGGAGATGGTGGAGCGACTGGCCTGGCTCTGCAGGGTCCCGGAGGGGCTAGGAGATGACTCGTCGTCTGAATCATCACTGTCAAAGGGCATGAGTTCTGGGCCCGGAGTACTGTTGGCAGGCCCTGGGGGCAGCTCTGGGGACGACCCCGAGATGGAGATGTGCAGGCAGGGCTGGGAACTGCCTTCCTCCAGGGCAGCTGCGGTGGCCACCACTTCTGGGGGACATGCTGGGCTTACCAATGAGGGGGGCTGATCTCTGCAACAAAGGGAAAGTCAGTGCAAAGTTCTGGACCTGGCTGGCACATTCTCCCCAAAGCCGTGGCCGGGGTCCTTCCATGCTACTACAGAACCTCCTCTAGGAAGCCTTTCTGCCTTGTCAAGGCTTTCCCCTCTGCCCTACTGCTGGTTCCCCCAGATTCTGAGAAGTGTCCTCCTCTGGCCTGTCCTGCCCCGGCAGGGCCCAGGCTAGGTGCTATCAGCAATACTCTTTTTAACTTGAGTCTGTGGCTCTCATTTCTCCTTTGCCCTATGACCTGACCTACTTTCTTGGGTCTGGACCCCGATATTTGTGGGGCTGGAGGGATAACCTTCAGGCTTGCTCTCAGCTTGTTCCCTCCAGGGAGCTGCTTCAGATTCATTGGGCCAGTATATTTCTTCCAAGTCCATGTTTGCCTCTGGGAAGTCTCACACTAACCACTCCAAGCTCCCCTGTCCCCATGGCAATTCGAAGTGTGCACCAAGTCTGCTTCTTCCAGAAATTTGCTCTAGACTATCCTCTCTAAGCTTAAGTCCTCTTCTAGGAAGCCCCTCAGATTAAGTTGGCCAGTCACTCACAAACTCAAGTCCTTCTAGAAGTGATCTCTACCTTACCTGTCTTGGATCTCCTAGGTTCAGAGCACTTCAAACCTTTGTCCCAAGGACCTCCTCTGGGAACCTTCCCAATAATCCTAGACATTCTCAAACCCTAGTTCTAAGCCTCTAAGAAGGCTTCCCAGACTAAGGCTGGGGGAAGGACTTGCATGTGCCCCCTCCTCCGACCTCATCCTGCTCCCTGGCCCGGGACCCCCAGTACCTGAAGCCATTGTTGCCTCCTCCACCTCCTCCCCCAGGCTGCAGGCCAGGCACAGATCCCATGCAGAGGATACGGGCAGAACAGACAGCGATGCAGGCCTCCACGGTGGGCTCGGCTCTCAGGCTCAGCAGGCAGACCTGCCCCACGTAGCCATCACTGTTGCACACCCACACCTCGTGGGCACTCTCAGCGCAGGTGCTGTGGCTAGGGGAGGCACAGGAGAACTGGAGAGAGGGAAGGAGAAGACAGAGTTAGTGTCTGCTGGGACAGGGAAAGGGGAACGGCAGCAGAGAAACAAAGCCCTCAGGGGAGAGGGGGGCTCACAGGCGATCCAACCTGGGTCTCCCTGAGAATCTGCCCTGCATCATCCCTGCCACATGTCCTCTGCAGGAGGTCTCTAGTGAGGGGAACTTGCTACATAGTCCCAGACATTCTCTTCCACTTTGGGGCTGCTTTTTTTTCTAAAGAATTTGTCCTTTTTGTCAAGCTGAAATTTGTCTTTCTTTTATACATCGCTCCTGTTTCTGTTCTCTGGGCTCAAGCAGTGCCTTTACAAAGGTGGGTCTCCGTTCCTGAAAGGCCTTATCTCCTCACCTTTACCTTGGTGCACTCCTAGTTCCCTTTTTGGTGTTTATGTTGCTTTCCCCCACTAAAATATGAGTTTCTTGAGGGCAGGGGTTATTTAATTTTTATCTTGGTGTCTCCAGTGCTTAATTCATAGTAAGCACTTAATAAATGCTTTTGAAATGAATGAATGAATTTTAGTTAGAGAGCTCTGTATATAAACTTGAGAGCCTTCCAATATGGTTTCCTTCAAGTCCCAGCTAAAATTCCCTCTTGTCCAGGAAGCCTTTTCTAGCTCCTCCTAGTGCCTCCCTCTTTTAATTATTTCCCAGTTTTCCTGTATGTAGCTTGTTTGTACCTATTTGTTTGCTTGTTTTCTCCCTTATTGTACTGTGAATTCCTCAAGAGTGGGGACTAAATTTTGCTTCTTTTTGTATTCCCAGAAGTTGGCACAGAGTCTGGCCCATAGTAGGCACTTAATAAACGGTTATTGAATAAATAAGTGAAGTAAATTTTTTAATGCACATTATTCAAAAACTGCCTATCAAGTTTATTTTTCCTGACTCTGAACTTCTCCTCTCTTAACTTGAGAGATCCCTATTATTTTTAGGATAGGAGGAAGAGGAGATGGTGGAAGGTGAAGCTCCTAGAGAATTGACAGTAGGAGAGGAGGCCCTCTGACCCTTGAAGATGGAAGCCTGGGGCTTTAGAAAGAGAGCTCTCCTCTGCCTGAGGAGAGGTCAGCAGAACAGATAAGGGGATTTGAGGATGCTGTAGAGGGCTGGATGTCTCAGGAGGAGCCCCCGCAGGCCTACTCTTACCTGCATACCACTTCGGGTTTTCATGATGGGGATGGCTTTAAGGAATTCTGGGTCCAGACAGTTTTTGCTGGAGGCTAAAATGAACAGAAATGGAAACAGATGAGTAAATGCAGAGAGGCTGGGGTGAGAAGTAATGAGCATTATCCAGGGCAGGCAAGTGGCGTAGGCAGAGTGATCAAATGAGAGAGAGGCTTTTTGTAAAGCACTTAGCACAGTGTCTGGTACATAGTAGGTGCTTATTAATACTTGTTTCCTCTCTCCCTTGTTGAAGATGATGAAGGCAACAAACTAGCTGGGCTTCTCAATTCTTTCTGTGTTATATCCCTTTTGGCTATCTAGAGAAACCCCTGGACACTTTTTCAGAATGAATTTTTGGGCAGCTGGGCCTGGAGTCAAGAGGACCTGAGTTCAAATTTGAACACAGATAATAGCTGTTGTAAATCCGGACAAGCCATTTAACCTTGTCTTCCTCAGTTTCCTCTTCTGTAAAATGGAGGTGAATATTAACATCTATCTTGTAGGCTTTTTGTGAAAATCAAATGAAATAATATTTGTAAAATATTTTGGGTAATATTTGTAAACTATAGTGCTTTTAAGGTTTTAAAAGCTTTTAAATATAAGTATTTAAAATATTTAAATATAAATATAAAATACAGTGCTTTTAAGCTTTTAAAAGCTATTAAACACATTTTACAAATATTACACAAAATTTATATAGTGCTTTAAAGCAGTATATAAATGCTAGTTAGTTATTCTATAATGGGTATAAAATAAAATATACAGGATTACAATGGAGACCAAATATGATGAAACAGAGTTATCAGTTATCAAAATAATAAAAATTCCAGGGTTCCTGACCTCCTGGAATCCTCAACTACATCTCTAAAACCCTTAGCTTTTAATGTCTGTGATCCCAGAAGGCTGGGAGGACTACTAAGGACAGAGTGGGGGAGACCTTCATCTGGTCCAACCCCTCCCTTAGACCAGGAACTTGCCCAATATCACACAGTGAATAAGTGATGATGCCAGTCCAGCCCTCCTTATTCTTGGCCCTTTGCACCACATCATGGTGGAGGGAAGTGCCTCTGGCTGGGCTGGGCTGGACTGGAGCTGAGCCAGGGCACTCACCGAGTTTCCGCTTTGCTTCATCAAAGGCCTGCTCAAAGCCGACCCTGGCATCCGGGTGGGGGAATTCAAAGATGAAGGTATCAGTGCCCTCGGGCCGCGTGGCAGACAGTTCCACCTTGTTGGGCGGAAAGGAGAGGGTGTAGCACAGTGCCTGCTTCTCAGCCAGGTCCCGGTGGGCAGCAGCTGTGAGCTCCTTGATGACATCGTCCAGGCTCTGCAAAGCAGATGAGACTTCAGTTCTCACTCTAGTCCTCCTGGCCTGAGGGGCCTCAACTTTGCTAGGGTGAAGGTCTTGCCCGTGCCAGCCTCGGTGCTGCCTTTAAGTCCATATATCTTTGCTTTCAAGGAATAATCTCTTTCTCCTTCCCCCTACCCTCTTCATCATATACTTCAGGCTCAACCCCCCTTTCATCCGGGGGCTGCAGCCCATACTGTCCTCTCTATGCTCCCACTACTCAATCCTCTCTCACACTGACCTGATCTTTGCATCTGTCCTGTATCCCCTCCAAGGCAGGGGTGCCCCTAGGGAAGGTCATGCTTCTGCCCTCAGACCACAAGCTCCTCAGAGAGAAGAAGGCTGTTTTGTCTTTAAAGCTGGAGCTCTCTGGAAACAGGAGTTATATTTCCTCCTGAGAGTAGGGGGTTCCTAAAGCAGAGGTCACATCCCCTCACAGGCTTCTAAGGGGCCATGTCTTCGACTCAATCTTGCAGCCCCTTAGAGACAGGGACCCTCTAATTCTAGGGGCTCCCTAAGACAAATGGACAGCAACTCTGCTCTCAGACCAGGAGGACTGTGTAAAGGATCTGATGTCCTACTGCAGCTGTCTAGGAGTTGGACTGGAGGAGAAGCTAGGACAAGGAACTTGAAAGAGTGCCTAGGGAGGTCTCACCTGATGGGGGAAACTGAGGCTCTCAGAGAGCTTGCTGATCTGGCCCAGGGTGTTCAGATCTTCATCCAAGTGGCTGATGGCTTTCTGGACACTCTCTCGGTTGGTAGCATGGGATGCTCCTTGGGGACGGAGAAAGTGGGACAGGAAATATCAGGAAGATTAGTCATAGATAGGATAAAACAAGGGGACAGGGACCCAAGGGAGAACAGCTAGTCAGATCACATGTGGCAGTCTAGTTTGTGATCATCTGGTGATCCTGGTTCAGAATTTCTGTCTTTTGGAAAGCCTTCTCTAGAATTATCAAATCTTAACTGTAGAAGATAGAAACATAGAATGCCAAATCATAAAAATATTCTATATAGAATCTTATAATGTAGACGATTAATACAATTGAGATTCTTAAAAGTATATAATTTAGAAATTTAGAATTCAAAGTTTTAGAAGAATACAATCTTGAATTTTAGAATGTAGAATCTTAAGATACAATTTAGAATGTTAAAATATGGAGTTTTAAGATACAATTTAGAGTGTTAGAATATAGAGTCTGCAAAGGTTACAATTTATTCTTTAGTAGGTAGAATCTTAGGACTATGCAATTTAGACTGCTAGAAATATTCAATTTAGAATTTTGGAAGGCAGAGGTATTCAATTTACAATATCAGAAGTATTCAACTTGGAATATTAGAATGTAGAAGCAAAGAAGCAAAAAACAAAAAACTGAGAATCATAAATTTCCCAAGCTAAGAAGTATAAAATTAAGATTATAACAATGTCAAATCATAGAAGCACAAAATTTAGAATCTAAAAATGTAGAAGTTTAAAAGTCTACAATCTTGAATCTTAACATGCAGGATCTGAGAAATATAGAATTAAAAATGTTAGAAGAATTTCATTTAGAATCTTAGAAGTATTCAATTTAGAATGTTAGAAGGCAGAATCTTAAGTTACAATTAAGATTCTTAGAATGCAGAATTGCAAATGACCAAAATTTAGATTTGAATATATAGATTTTTAGACATATATAATTTAGAATCTTAGTATGTAGAACCTGAGAATATATAATTTATGATCTTAGGATTAAATGTAGATGCATAGAATGCAGAATCTAAGAAATATAAAATATCTTAGAAATAGAAACTTAAGAATCTTAAAATGTGGAACCAGAGTCCACAATTTAAAATTTTCGCATTTAAACTCTTAGAAACATTTAATTAAAATGTTGTAAGTTGTGAATAAATCTAGAACATTAATATACAGAATCTTAGATGTATTCAATATAGACTTATAAAATGAAGAGATAAGAAATCTAGGCATTTTAACTTAAGAATCTTAGAAATATGCAATTTTGAATTTTAGAATCATAGAAGAATTCAAGTTACCATCTTAGAGGTAGTCAATTAAAAATCTTAAAAGTTTTAAATTAAGATTCTTAAAATGAAAAAATTATAGAAATAAAAAATTTAGAATGTTAAAAAGTAAAGTCTTAGCATATACAATTTAGAACCTTATTGGTAATTAACTTGTAATCTTAGAATACTGAAATTTAGAAGCATACAATTAGTATTTTTAGAATACAGAATGATAAAATTTATAATCTTAAAATGTAAAATGTCAGAAGTGTAAAATTCAGATATGTAGATACATTTATAGATACATTTAGAATTTTCTTTGCAGAATCTAATAAACAATTATGAATCACAGAATGCAGAAATGTAGATGTGTTCAACTAAGAATTTTATGCTGCCAAATCTTGGATGTCTACAATTTTGAATCTTAGAATAGAGAAGCAGATAAGTATTCAATCTATAATCAGAGAAATATTTGATTAGGATTTATATAATGCAAGACTCTTAGAAATATGCAATTAAGATTCTTAGAACATAATGTCTGAGAAATATTCAAGTTAGAGTATTCAGACTCTTAGAAATATGCAATTAAGATTCTTAGAACATAATGTCTGAGAAATATTCAAGTTAGAGTATTCAACTTATAAATGTAAAATGAATTATCTTAGAATGATTTAGAATATAGGAATGTAGAATTTTGAATTTTAGAATGTAGAATTGTAAGGTTCAATTATGATTCTTAGAAGAATTCCATTTGGAATCTTAGAACATAGTCTTAAAAATATTCTTTAGAGTACTACTAGAATACTCACAGAGTTTAGAGCATTAGAATGTAGAATCTGAGAATAAAGAATCTTAGAAATAGTCAATATAAAATATTTAAAGGTGAGGTCCAAAAAGAATGAAGTTTACCATTTAAAAAGTATTTAATTTAGATTATTAAAATGGAAAATCTTGGAACTTAGAATCTTAGAATGCAGAATCTGAGAAAGTAGAACCGTAGAGATATACAATTAATATTCCTAGATAGCAGAATGATAGAAACATTAAGTTTAGAATCCTAGAATATAGAGGAATGCAATTTAGAACTTTGGAATTCAGAATCTTAAAACCATTCAACAAAGAATCTTAAAACTATAAAATGTCAAATCTTATAAGTGTGCATTTTTTTGATCAGAGTTCTCTTAAAATGTTTTATTTTTTCCCAATTACATGTTAAGACAATTTTAAATGTTCATTAAAAAAAGAGAGTTCTAAATTTTCTCCATTTCTTTGCTGCCTGAGACAGTAAGAAATGTGTATAGGTATTACATATGTGATTATGCAAAACATATTTCCACATTAGTCATGGTATAAAAGAAGACAAGAAGTGTACAATTTAGAATCTTAGCAAGTAGAATTTTAAAAATATACAATTTAGGTTCTATGAAGTATTAAATTTAGAATTTTAGATTGTTAAACCTTATAAGTATTCAATTTAAAGTCTTAGGATGAAAACTCATAAAATTATACAACCAAAATTAGAATGTGGAATATAAGAAGAATACTATTTTAAATCTTAGAAGTACTCAATTTAGACACATGGAATGAGGATTCTTAGACAATTCAAAGTCTGAGAAGTAGCATTTTGAATCTTTGGATATAGGATCTTAGAATGAAAATACTTAGAAGTATACAATCAAGAATTAAAAAGCAGAATCTAAGAAGTATATGATTTTTGAAACTTAGAAGTATTCAATTTAGGTTTATGAAATTTAAAATCTTATAAGTAACAGAATCTGAGAAATAAAATTTTGAATTTTACCCTGTAGAATCTTAAAAGGAATAAATTATAAAGTTGGAAGGATTAATTTTTGAATGTTACAATGCAGAATCCTAAATCTAACAATTTAGACTCTTAGAATGTAGATTCTTAGAAGTATAAAAATTAGAATCTGAGAGTGCAGATTCTGAGAATGTAGAATCTTAGAAATATAGAATCTAGAATAATAGATTGCAGAATCTTTGAACTGATCAATTAAGAATCTTAGAATACAGACTCTTTTTTAGAATTATTCAATCAAGAATCTTAGAAAAAAGAATCTTAGTAGTATACAATTTAGAACAGAAAAATAAAATTCATAATATATAATTTAAGGAAATGCAATTTAAAATTTTAGAATATAAAATCTTCAATGCACACAATTTAGAATAGCCAGTCGAATCTCAGAAATATTTAATTAAGAATCTTAGAAGTATTTAATTTAGAACATTAGAATGTAAAGACTAGGAAGTATATAATTTTTTAGAATCTCAGAATGCAGAATCTTAGTTGTATTTTAAAATAATAGAACACAAAATTTTAGAAATATTTACATAAGAATCATAGGATGCAGAATCTTTAAAAGGATACAACTAAGATTCTTAGAATGCAAAATCTTTGAATATAAAAGTTTTGAATACAATTTATACATCCTACAAATTATAATATACAATATATTATATAATAATATGCAACATATTATACATATGAATATATATAATATACAATTTATAATCCTAGTATGTAGATTCTAAGAAGTATACAACTTAGAATTTAGGGTAATTTACCTAATAATTTACATTCTTAGAAGGTACAATTTAACATATGAAGAATGGATTATTTTAGAAGTAAACAATTTAGAAAATAAGAATGCAAAATTCTGAGTTTTAGAATGTAGAATCTAAGGATATAGTTATGAATTTTAGAAGAATTCAATCAGGAATCTTGAAATAAAGATTTTATTGAATATATATTTTATTGAATTCAGAATTTAGAATCTGAGAGGAAAGAATCTCAGAAATATTCAATTTAGAATATTGAAAGGTCAATGTCTAAGAGTATACAATTTAAAATCTTAAAAGTATGCAATTTAGACTAGTAGAATAAAGAATCATGGATTTGTGCAATTTAGAATCATAAAAAGCAGAATTTTAGAAGTACTAAATTAAGTCTTAGAACTATACAATTTAAATTCATAAAAGTATTCATTTAGATCTTTGACCACAGAATATTAGAAGTGAAAAGTTTAGACTCAGAATACAAAATAAAATTGACATTTAATTTGAAATTTTAGAATATAAAATCTTTGATGCATAGCATTTAGAATCTTAAAAGTATTCAATTCAATTCAAAACATGCAATTAGGTTTTTTTTAAGACTGTAGAACCATAGAAGTATAAAATTTAGGGTTTTGAGATATAGAATCTTTGAGTATTCAATTTAGAATTATAGAATATAAATCTTGTAAGTATTCAATCTAGAATCTTAGGATGCATAATCTTAGCTATATACTATTTTCAAACACTGCATGCAGAATCTTAGATATATTCAATTAAGAATCTCAGAATGCAGAATCTTAGGAGTATATAGTTATTATTTCATTAAAGTACAAAATTAATAGTTTTAAAAATGTAGGATCTTAAAATATACAAATGGAAATCTAAACACTTAAACTCTTTGAAGCATACAATTTAGAATTACAGAAGAAACATCTTAGAGGTAAACAATCACAGGATACAGAAATTTGCATAACAGAATGTAGAATCTTAGAAAAAATCAATTATGTATCTTAAAAGGATTCAATTTGCAATATTAGATTACAGAATCTTAGAACTCAATAATTTAGAATCTTAGAATGGTCATTAAGATTTTTAGAATGCAGAATCACAGAAATATAAAATTAAAATTTGAAAAGTAGAAATTTTAAAACAAAATATTTTTAATCTTGGAAAGTAGAATCTGAGTATTCAATTTAGAATCTCAAATAAAAGAAACTTCAGAAAGGACACAATTTAGAGTCTTAGAATTCAGAATCTTAGAAGTATAAAGCTTAGAATATTAAAATGTGAAATCTTAGTACTACATAATTTAGAATCTTAGAAGTTTCAATTTATATTCTTACATTGTTAAATCTGTTAAATCTAAAATTTAGTATCTTAAAATGTGGGATCTTAGAGCATATTATTTATAAGCTTAGCATATAGATGCTTAGAATTATACAATTTAGTATCCTGGCAGCATCTGATTGAAGACATCAGAATGCAGAATCTAAGGATTATTCATTTCTAAGTAATTCAATTCAATCCTAACCAAATAAAAAATTTTAGAGATAAAAAACATACTCTTAAAAATACAGAAATCGCCATTTTAGAATGTAAAGGCTAGAAGGATTCTGAGTTTTAGAAGAACTCAATTTAGAATCTTGGAATGCATCTTCTTAAAAGAATTCAATTTAAAATGTAAGAAGCATTTCATTTAGAACACTGGAATGCAGAAACTTAGAAACAATAAATTTAGACTTAGAGACTTAAGGAGTTCAGGAGATTCTTTTAAAATTTAGAATTATAGAATGCAAGTTCTTAGATGTATTCAGTTAAGAATCATAAAATGCAGAATACTAGATTATGGAATCTTAGAAATATACAATTCAGATTAATGTAAGTATTCATTTAAGAATTCTAGGTTGCAGAAACTTAGAAGTAAACAATTTAGAATCTTCAAAAGTTCAATTAAAATTCAGAAAAAGATTATTTAAAATCTTAAAATGTAGTTTTAGATATATATGCATATATATAAATAATTTAGAATCTGCGAATGTAGAATCTTTGGAGTATTCAGTTAAGATTTGTAGAATGCAGGATGGTGGAAGTAAAAAATTAGAAAAATGTACAATCTTAATTGCTAGCTTGGAGGCTGTTAGAAATAAAACAATTTAGAATCTTAGAATGTAAGATTTGCAAAGTATACATTTCAAATCTTAGGAGGCAGAATCTTAGAAGTATTACATTTAAAATCTTAGAAACACTCAATTATGAGTCTTAGAATATAAAATTTTGTAAATATACTTTTTTTTTTTTTTTTTTTTTTTTAGCTTTTTGCTGAGGCAATTGAGGTTAAGTGACTTGCCCAGGGTCACACAGCTAGGTCATGTTAAGTGTCTGAGACCAGATTTGAACTCAGGTCCTCCTGACCTCAGGGCTGGTGTTCTATCCACTGCGCCACCTAGCTGCCCCATATACTTTTAATAATAATAGATTTCAAAGATATATTCAATTTAGACTTGTAGAATGAAGATTTTTAGAAGCAGTTTAGAATTCAAAATTTTGAATTGTAGAACGTAGAAGCTTTAGAAAGGTTTAATTATAAATCTTGGAAGGATTCAATTTAGTATCATAATACATAGAATTTTAAGTGCAAACAATTTAAAGTCTTAGAATGCAGATTCTTAGAAGCATCTTAGAAATATATAATTGAAAATAATAGAAATATTCAATTCAAAATCTTGCAGTGCAGAATCTCAAAAGTATTAAATTTAAAATCTTGGAATCTTTAGAATCTTAGAATGGAGTAATTTAGAAGTGTACAATTTATAATCTTAGAAGGCAAATTCTTTAAAGTATATGATAGTTCAAATCTTTAAACTATATGATTTAGATTCATAGAAAGTAGAATTTTAGAACCAAACAATTTGGTATCATAGAAGTATTCAATTTTGTATCTTAGACTGCAGAATCTTAGAAGTAAAAAAAAAATTAGAATTTTAGAATCCAAAAATTTAGATGCATTAGAATCTTAGAATTTAGAGTCAGAAGTATATAGCATAATCTTAGAATTATTCAATTTAGAATATAGAATGCAGAGCCTCTGAAGTATGACATTTTGAATCTTAGAATATAAAATTTAGACAGATAACAATTTAGAATCTTAGAAGGATTTAATATAAAGTCTTAGAATGCTGAATCCTATAATATAGAATATTAGAACAGACAATTTATCATAGAAGTATTCAATTTAGAACCTTAGAAGGCAAATCTCAGAGGAGTATAACTTATCTTGGAATGTAACAAATATGCAATTTATAGAATGTAGAATTTTAGAAGTATTCAGTTTTAATTCTTCTAATTGAAAATCTTAGAAGTAAACAATTTAGAGTAGAATTGGTTGAACTCTGGCCTGCTGCCAGTTTTTGTACTGCCAGAAAGTTAAGGATATTTTTTTTTTTTGCATTTTAAAATACAATAAAACTTTATTCAAAGATTAAAAACCATTGTTAGCTTGCCTTGCTGGCTGTACAAAAATAGGCTGCCAGTAGTTTTCCAACCCCTGATTCTGAGAATGGAAAAATATAGAAGCATACAATTAAGAATCTTAGAATTATATAATTTAGATTCTTATAATGTAGAAACTTTAAAGCATTCAATTTAAAATCTTAGAACGATTCAATTTAGATTTGTAGAACATAGAATCTTAGAAGTAAGTAATTTCAAATTTTAGAATGCTGGGTCTTAAAAGTATTCAATTTAAAATATTAGAATGCAGGAATTTAGAAGGACATGCAGAATCTTAAAAATATAAGAATATAAATCTTAGTATGTAGACTCTAAGATGCATTCAATTAAAAACTTAGAATGCAGAGTCTTAGAAGTAAGACATTTTGAATATTAGAATTAATTTAAAATTTTAGGATATATAATCTAAGAAGTAGATAATTTAGAATAGTACAGTGTAGAATATAAGTATGCAATTTAGAATCTGAGTAGTCAATTTAGTATCTCAAAATGAAGAACTTTTAAAGTAAAACATTTAGAATATTAGAAGAAACCAATTTAGAATATTATAATGTAGAGTGTGAGAAAAATACTATTTGCTATCTCAAAATATAGAAAATTAGAATCCTAGGATGCAAAATCTTAGTATTCTATTTAGAATCTTGAAATGCAAAATATTAGAAATACATAATTTAGAATCTTAGAATTTACACTATTAGAATACATGTTAGAAGGAAACAAATTGAAATATTACAATATAGAATTTTAGAAGTATTCAACTTAGAATTTTAGAAGGTAGAATCACAGAATTCAAATTAGAATCTTAAAAAGTAAATCTGAGAAATGTAAATTTTAGAATACTTAATAGAGTATTAGAATGTATAATACAATATTAGAAATCTGTAAAATGTAAAATTTTAGAATTATAAAGTTTAGCTTCTTGGAATGTAGAATCTTACAAATACAAAATTTAGAATTCTCAAAGTATATAATTTAGAATGATAGA